>JACYXH010000232.1:2567500-2630000 GCA_026745465.1 Lota lota
CAGTATAGTTCACTAGTGTAACCAGTAGAACCAGTATAGTTCACTAATATAACCAGTAGAACCAGTATAGTTCACTCATGTAACCAGTAGACCCAGTAGAACCAGTATAGTTAACAAATATAGCCAGTAGAACCATTAGCCTTGTAAGCAGTATAACAAGCTAATACAACCAGTACATTAGGCCAGTATAGCGTATCAGGTAGGTCATTAATATACCATACAGTGCATCATTAGGGGTTGTATGCTCATTTTGTTCACTTGAAGATAGAATCAATGGTTCTTCTTGAGTAAACAGAGAGCCGGCTTCTCTGCTAGAACGTCAGGAGACCCTCAGATGAGAGGTGATCTTCTGGGCCACCTTCAGATTGTACAAACGACGGGGAGCTTTTACAAGAACAAATGAGCTGTGGAGGAGAGGCAGGAATGCAGGGAGACTCCGTGGCGGTGCTTTGGGAGTGTGATAAAGGTTTTTAATGTCACCACTTCTCCCTCTTCTCCCCCGTTCACCAGCTCGTCCGAGGCTCCGGCAGTCCTGAAGGGAAGAGGCTCGGCCATCAGTCCTGCCCTATCTCCTTATATCTTACGCTCCTCCTGGGACCACGAGGAGCTGTGTTACCCAAACAAACAGTCAGGAGATGGAGGTCCACCTCCTCCTAATCCACCCTGCTCTTATCTGTCGGCACATGGCCCCTATGGGCCCCTTCAGACTCCTGGAGGCCCCTGGAGGATCAGACGTGTGTTCATTCATTTATTAACATGCTATCACAAATATTGTATTAATGATTATCACTGTTAGTAATGGATCCGCTGCAGGCTGGGAGTGACAGGAATGAGACACGTTTTAAAATAGTTTAAAGACTACAGTTTGTTCTGGTTTCTAGGGTTAGCGAGGGAGAGAGAGGAGAGGTAGAGGGAGGGGGGGGGAGAGCGAGATAGAGGGAGGGAGGATGATAAAGGTGAGATATAGAGATGTAGAGCTCATAGCTTTAGCTCACTAGTGCATTAGATAACATTATGCAGAGCTAAAAGCTTTAGCTCACTAACGCATTAGATAACATTATGCAGAGTTAATAGCTTTAGCTAGCTAGCTCATTAGATATCATTATGATGAAATGTAGCCACAGCTAAGAAGCTCATTGGATGACATTATGAAGAGCATTTTGAACATTATAAAGCTACTAGCAGCAGCTGTGTTTTCATAACCAATGAAACTCAAGCTAGCCTGGCTACAGCTGCCCTCTCCATCACTGGATCCTCCACCTCACCTCCACCCCCGTGGTCTGTGCCAGCTCTCCTGGTCTCTATTGGTCTTTCTGGTCTCTAATGGGCTCTACTGTTTCCACTGGTCCCTACTGGTCTCTTCTGGTCTGGATCCTGGGACCACGGGGCTCTGTACTGGGGGAGTTCTACTGTGTTTCTGTCCCGAGGAGGTGTTGAGGAGGTCTGGGGATCAAGTACCCTGGTCCAGTACCCTGGTGCATGACCCTGGTCCTCCCTTGTCCAGTACCCTGGTCATCTATGGTCCAGTACCCTGGTCCTCCCTGGTCCAGTACCCTGGTGCAGCACCCTGGTCCTCCCTGGTTCAGACCCTGGTCCTGTACCTGGTCCTCCATGGTTCAGACCCTGGTCCTGTACCTGGTCCTCCCTGGTGCAGCACCCTGGTCCTCCATGGTTCAGACCCTGGTCCTGTACCTGGTCCTCCCTGGTGCAGCACCCTGGTCCTCCCTGGTTCAGACCCTGGTCCTGTACCTGGTCCTCCCTGGTGTGGCTTGGCACGCTGTGTTTAATGAACATATTCTACTGGCAGGTGGTGGGGGAGGGGGGTGGGGGGGTAATCCCCTTCCTTATTGGCTCCTTTCATATTGAGATGTGAGATCAGAGGCGGCGTGGGGGGGGGGGGCACAGCTGCAGGGCCGTGGGACCCCCGCCACACCGGGGGCCTCTGATTGGATTAGGGGGCCGGGCTAATGTCTGCTTCCAGCGTGGTGTGTGGCGGGGTGGGTGCCATGGTTACTGGGGGGAGGGGGAGGGGCTGGTATTAAGTTGTATCCCAAGAGAGAGAGAGAGAGAGAGAGAGAGAGAGAGAGAGAGAGAGAGAGAGAGAGAGAGAGAGAGAGAGAGAGAGAGAGAGAGAGAGAGAGACAGACAGACAGACAGACAGACAGACAGACAGACAGACAGACAGACAGACAGACAGACAGACAGACACTATAGCAACACAAAAATATGATTTTATATTTAACATTTTCATAGTATTTTATAAGTCAACCTTTTATACCTCTGTATGTTATAGTGTGCATCTTTATTGTACAGTCATAGACATTACTATGTCTATGACTGAGATGGAAAAGGCTCGTTCTGTAGTCCAGTACCAGCTTGTACTGATAATCAATATTTCACTGAGCTTTTTACCTTTTTGTAGTACTTAGTTTTCTTTCTTTTGTTTAACGGCTTTGGCAGTGTTAATGTTAATTTTTCATGCCAATAAAGCTCTTTTGAATTGAGAGAGAGAGAGAGAGAGAGAGAGAGAGAGAGAGAGAGAGAGAGAGAGAGAGAGAGAGAGAGAGAGAGAGAGAGAGAGAGAGAGAGAGAGAGAGAGACTAAAGCAGCATTAGTGGTGCTTTAGCTATCTTAGCTAGTGTCTTGGAGCAGAGTCGGCCGTTTAAGAGAGATTGAAGACGGCTTAAACAGGATCACTTCTCATCCCGTCAACTGTCTCCTCCGACGATCCTCTCTCTGTTTACCATGGAGGGAAAGACTGCTTTTATTTAGATAACAAAAGATGAGGAACTCCGAGGAGGTCGCCACACGCCAAATGGGTGTGTGGCGAAACAGGAAAATCACATTTTCACTGTTGGACTTCCAGTGCTTAAAGGTAAATATGTTACATTGACACGGAGTGTTTGAAGTGGGGACTGCAGCCCAAGCTCACACTATTGGGGAGAGTAGGCTCCGCCCCCTCCTCCCCAGACTGAAGCTCACGCGGGTTGCCAGGTTGAGGACACTGAACGAACACGAGCGAAAAGAGCCGAGCACATTTGAGACGTTGCACGTCTTGCACTGATGACAAGCATTAACTATGTAGCTAACTAGCCTCAACTTGCCATGGATAACTAGCTTGAAATACCCATAGCTAACTAGCATGAACTAAGCATGGATAACATGAGCCAGCCTTGGCTAACTATTCATAGCTAGCCATGTCTAACTATCCTAAGTTAGCCATGGCTAAATAACCTAAGCTAGCCATTGCTAACTAGTATGAGCTAGCCATTGCTAACTAGCTTGAGCTAGCCATGGCTAACTATCCTAAGCTAGCCATTGCTAACTAACCTAAGCTAGCCATAGCTAACTAACCTAAGCTAATGCCACAAGTTGTCCTTGTTGCCTACTGTAACACTGTCCACAGTTTTGACCCGAGAATCTGTAACTAATGTAGCTTAACAAGCTAGTTTTAAGACGGGTTTTCACTGACCACTCCAGCATGTTAGGTTGTATTTTACATGTATTTGTCTTTTCACCATGAAATGTTAATATGATTTATGTGTTATTTGCTGTTCAAAATGTAGCCTGTTGAAACATTAAAGCTGTACCTACACAGACACATACTTTAATGTCGCAGACAGACCTGTGGAGTAAATGTTGTAATGATCTGCGTTTAAAGGTGCTTCTGAATCTCCCTGTAGATCTGTGAGAAGCTGCCGAACCTTCGTCTGCTTCCTGGTTACTCAGCGCACATCAAGCTACAGACAACACTACCTAACCCCGTACCCCTAACCCAAACCCTTAACCTCTTACCCCTAACCCCTAATCCTTTACTCTTAACCCCAACAGTTAACCCCTTACACCTAACCCAATCCAAGAACACTCTTACCCTAACTCCTTAGATGAATCCCTTACCCGTAACCTCTAACCCCTATCCCTTAACACATTACCCATAACCCTAACCTCTAACCCAGTTGGTAAATAGTCCAGTCCACTTGGTAAATAGAGTCCATTCCAGGAGTTAAATAGAGTCCAGTCCAGCTAGTAAACAGAATCCATTCCAGGAGTTAAATAGAGTCCAGTCCAGCTGGTAAATAGTTTCCAGTCCAGGAGATGAACAGAGTCCAGTCAAGGCTTTAGAAAGAGCCCAACTCAAGGAGGCTTTCAGTTTCCTGTCAACCCAATTTTTCTGCTGTTGGAAATCTGCATTTATTATTCTAGTTGAGAATGGATCCACGTGTCAAATTATAAACACATAAATGCAGATATACAAGCACAAATATAGACAAATATTAAAGTGTAGATAAGTAATAAATACAGGCATGACTAAATAAAAACTACACAAACAGGACCAATCCTGCATTGTTGGTGTATAATTATACAATTATAAGTTGTTAGTTCATATATTATAACTATATAAACTCTGCTATACATTATAATTCTGGAGCTATTAGATACATCTTATGTAATTATATTAATATAATATAAATTATGATTCAGGAGCTATTAGTTATAACTAAATAACAATATTAACTCTGTTATATATAATAATAAAGGAGATAGAAACAACATTAACTATAATATATAATTTTGGTGATATTATATATGATATATATTATATATACTATATTAGGGATATCGGTAACATTTTAGTATTAGGTACATGAATTATCCATTGACCCCAACTCTAACCCTATTAAATAATGTATAAATTCGACCTTTATTTAACACATTAAACACTATTACCTTAGTTAATATGAACACCATTAGTAAACATGAATGAACACCATTTGTAAATGATAACTTCACCTTTAGTTAACTGTTAATTAAATGTTAGTTAATTATTTAACTAACATTAATAAAGTCGAATTAATGGTTAACGTAACCTTATTGTTAAGTGTTACCGGAATATTATATCAATTATATAATATATATATATATATATATATATACAGCTATAATATATTAGTAGTTAAATTAGTACATTAACAATATGTTTTCTTTTATAGTCATACAAAATATTAATTTTAAACTACAGTCTGATTATTTACAAAACGTATAACATGTTTTGTAAATAATCAGACTATGTGATCAAAGTTACCGTTTTAGTTGACTATGTTTATATTTAAAACCTTAAGGTTTTGTTAAAAGACCACATATTTCATCATGTATTTCATATACATTACTACTACTACTACTACTACTACAAGTACTACTATTAGTAGTGCTGCTCCTACTTCTCTTGATACTTTTAGGATAATACTCATTTACTGAAAACTTTATTTTTAGTTATTTGTTGGCTACATTTAACATTTAATACATATTAAACATCAAGTACAAATTCTACAGAGTTATAACTGCAGAGTCCCATTTTTCAATAAAATAAGTTTATAGTTGTCAGTGAACAAGTAAATCTTGCTAATAGTTTATGTATATTTTTTCCTTTAAGTAGAGCTACTTTAAATTCTTACTTTAAGTTCTGACGTGAATTTGACTAGAAATCCATCACATCCGTTTGGTTTGAATGTACCTAGCGTCCCCCACTGGAGGTGTGCTGCAACTACACACACACACACACACACACACACACACACACACACACACACACACACACACACACACACACACATAAGGAACCAAAGAGAGTAACTATTGATGAATAACAACTGAGAGCAGAGTAACTGTGAATTAGAAATGATGTACTATACATATGTATGTATATATATATGTGTGTGTGTGTGTGTGTTTGTGTGTGTGTGTAATTGTTTGTGCGTGTGTGTGTGAGAGAGAAAGTGAGAGACACAGAGAGAGAGAGAGAGAAAGAGGGAGAGAGAGAGACTAGTTTGAACTGGCGTGGAGCTTGGAGGTAGTGAGTGCAGCACCTTCTAGTGGCTGAAGTTATGTTTACAACCGGAGTGGACACTACCTTCTAGTGGATGAAGTTATCTTTACAACCGGAGTGGACAGCACCTTCTAGTGGCTGAAGTTATGTTTACAACCGGAGTGGACAGCACCTTCTAGTGGCTGGAGTTATGTTTACAACCGTAGTGGACTGGAAAACAGATCCCTCATGCCATTCAGATGATGACTGATAGTTAAAGGAAACGTTCAACAGAATGTGTTTGCTTATAGTCTCTGGACAATCTCTAGACACACACGCACACAAACAGGTAGAACACACACATACACACACACACACACACACACACACACACACACACACACACACACACACACACACACACACACACACACACACACACACACACATGCAAGCACACACACACAAAAGTACCCAAAAACAGAAGATATATTATATATTCATATTTTAGTATCAGAATATTAGAATATATTGTCTATGTATAAATTATGGTTGTATGAACTGTTTATTTAAATTGTAATATAAGCAAGTATAGGTTACAATATGTATAGGTTGGAATGGGGATGTGTTACTGTATATATATATATATATATATATATATATATATATATATATATATATATATATATATATATATACATAGAGAGAGAGGGGGAGAGCGAGAGGTTTGTGTTTGTGTGTTTGTGTGTCTGTGGTGTGTGTGTGTCTGTGTGTGTGTTTGTGTGTGAACAGAGCAGTTATAGCTCAGTCTACCAGGGGGATAAAATGCAATTAGTGTTGTTTACACCATGTGTGTTCCTCCGTCTGTCCTCCCCCCACCCCACCCCCCCCAGCCCACCCACGCAACAAGCACCCCAATAATTAAAGTGTTGGGGGAGGCTGGTTGTGCGTGTGTGTCCATCCCCCAACGATTGTGAGGATAGTTGGTGAAGGATAATATGAATGGATGGGTGGAGGAGGCAGTGATGATGATGATGGTGGTGCTGATGGTAGGAATGAGGAGGTGATGATGGTGGTGGAGGTGGTGCTGATGGTAGGAACGAGGAGGTGATGATGGTGCTGGTGGAGGTGGTGCTGGTGGAGGTGGTGGTAGGGATAAGGAGGTGATGGTGGTGGTGGAGGTGGTGCTGATGGTAGGGATGAGGAGGGGATGGTGGAGGTGGTGCTGATGGTAGGGATGAGGAGGGGATGGTGGAGGTGGTGGTGGAGGTGGAGATGAGGTCGTGGAGGTGGTGCTGATGGTAGGGATGAGGAGGTGCTGGTGGAGGTGGTGGTAGGGATAAGGAGGTGATGGTGGTGGTGGAGGTGGTGCTGGTGGTAGGGATGAGGAGGTGATGGTGGAGGTGGTGGTGGAGGTCGAGATGAGGTCGTGGAGGTGGTGCTGATGGTAGGGATGAGGAGGTGATGGTGGAGGTGGTGCTGATGGTAGGGATGAGGAGGTGATGGTGGTGCTGGTGGTGGAGGTGGACCATGTTTGAATGGGTAACCCTGTGTTTTGTGGTCCCCTCCTCTCTCCCTGCCTCCTAGTGAAGACTGTGTGTTTAATGATCTGTGCGACTCATCAGTGCTAGAGGGAAGTCTTTTATTCAAACTCTGTCCTTCATAAAACACGTTCCATCACCAGCACCCCGTGCTCTTTATCTGCGTAGAACTGCATCATAACTACAGATCACTTCACTTGTGATTGTTATTAAAGGTGTTAGATATCTGTCCAATAGTGAAACATTAGACTGTTAGAATAATTATCCGGGCTTTCTGCAGTTAATTAAATTATACATCGTTTATTGAAATGGAATAATAAAAGCGTACGCGTTTCCATGTAATAAATGAACAGCAACAGTGGTTTCTGTATTCACTAACCACACTATTTACCATCCTTGCTCTTTCTTTACGACCTTTACTCAGGTTTGCGCCAGTGCTCACACACCTACGGCAGGAGGTTTCCGTCCTAACGCTTTACGACAGCGTGACGCAAGCGTGGTCGTCGACGGGCTTTCCGGTGAGATCCACACGTGTTGTGAGTGCATGCGGCGGGTTGAGCAGCGAGTTAAGCGCAAACTACTGAAAGTGTTCCAGCTGGTGAGTACATGGCGATGTTTCGTGCTGCGTCGCGCTCGTCCTTGTGTTACCGGGAGACGTAGACGCGGAGGTAACGCCAGACGCGGCCGTAGTAAAAGCCGTCGTGCTGCTGCTGGAGCATGCGCTCCGCTGTTAGAAGTAGTACGTTATAATGTTAGAAGTACATTCATAATGCCGCCTGGGTGTGTTCTGAATCCAAGCGGAGACTAGTGTGGATGCAGTCTATATTGGACTTTATTGTGCTGAATGTAAGGCCACAGCTGGTCTGGCCCCACGTGTTTTGACGTTAAGAAGTTCCTTTAATAGCTCTACACTTCTTTCTAACGTAACCTCTCTTCCTGAAGTACCAACATGTCCTTCCGAGGAGGTGGTGGCGGGTTTAGCCGAGGAGGTGGAGGCGGTTACGGTGGTGGAGGAGGAGGAGGTGGAGGCTACGGGGGTCGTGGAGGAGGTGGTCGGGGCGGCGGGGGCTTCGGAGGTCGGGGCGGCGGCGGCGGCTTCCGAGGTGGCGGAAGAGGAGGAGGGTTCAACCGGCAGCAGGACTACGGACCTCCGGAGTACGTTGTTGGTAAGTCGGCCATCGCCAGTGATTCCCTGCAGAACGCGTTTCTTTTAACGTGAGATGAATTTGTGTTAATATGTATTAATGTAAGGAGCTCAATATCAAGAGGACAATTGTAAAGCATAGGTACTGAAAAGTAGTGTGTACTGCGGTATTGAAACGCCACTATGATTGCGTTGCCCCTCCAGCGGTGGGAGAGTTCGTTCATCCCTGTGAGGACGACATTGTGTGTAAGTGCACGACGGAGGAGAATAAAGTCCCCTACTTCAACGCTCCCGTCTACCTGGAGAACAAGGAGCAGATCGGCAAGGTGGACGAGATCTTCGGCCAGCTGCGAGACTTCGTATCCTTTCACCTCATGTCTCTTACTTTGTATTATTCATGTCCGTGGTGGAGAAAAGCACGCTTCCTTAACCGTGTGGACAGTACTTCTCAGTGAAACTCTCGGACAACATGAAGGCGTCATCGTTTAAGAAGCTCCAGAAGGTAAGAATAGATGTAGAATATTCTTTCATATGTCCCTCCTGGTACCTCCACTACTCCTAGTACCAGTTATAGTACTACAAGCTATTCATTGTCAAGTCCCCAATGTGGTCCCTGGAGTTGTTATGATTTGTGATGAGTAACGGGTTCCTGATTGGTAGTTCAGTAACACGTGACCCTGTTTGTTTCCTGTAGTTCTACATCGACCCAATGAAGCTCCTCCCCCTGCAGAGGTTCCTCCCGCGGCCCCCCGGGGAGAAGGGCCCCCCCCGGGGAGGGAGGGGGGGCAGAGGAGGAGGCCGGGGAGGTAAACACTTTATTCATATTTATGTAAACATTACACATCTGAAAGATGTATATGCATCACACACACGTGCGTTTGTAATGCATGTTGTACCTGGTTATATAATACATGTATGTATACGTGTGTGTGTGGATATATTAATATATGTGTGTGTATATGTTGTAGCTGTGTATATGAAACCTGTTGTTATAGCTGTATATATGAAACCTGCTATAGCTGTGTATATGAAACATGTTGTAGCTGTTTATATGAAACATGTTGTAGCTGTATATATGAAACATGTTGTAGCTGTTTATATGAAACCTGCTATAGCTGTGTATATGAAACATGTTGTAGCTGTTTATATGAAACATGTTGTAGCTGTATATATGAAACCTGTTGTAGCTGTGTGTAAACCTGTTGTAGCTGTGTGTAAACCTGTTGTAGCTGTGTGTAAACCTGTTGTAGCTGTGTGTAAACCTGTTGTATGTGCGGTGTTTGTCAGGTGGCTTCAGAGGAGGCCGTGGAGGAGGAGGCCGTGGAGGAGGGTTCAGTAGAGGAGGAGGAGGAGGAGGTTTCGGACGAGGAGGAGGAGGAGGAGGAGGCTTCAGAGGAAGAGGAGGTGGAGGAGGAGGAGGACGTGGTTTCAGAGGTTTGTGGATGTTTTGAAGGTCTTTAACCCATTAGGCACTCTTAATAAAATACTAAGTGACCATCCCGGGTACCTGCTAACGGTCTAGGATGCTAAGTGTGGGAATCAAGTTTGCGGTCGCTAGGTAACGGTCTCGGGTGCTAACTCTTGACTCTGTTGTGTGTCAGGAGTAGGGAGGTAAGGTAACCGTTGCTAGGTACCAGTCTAGAATGCTAACTGTATGATGTGTTGTGTAGCAAGTGGAAGGTTAGGATGCGGTTGCTAGGTAACGGTGAAAGATGCTAACTCGTGTGTGTGTGTGTGTGTGTGTGTGTGTGTGTGTGTGTGTGTGTGTGTGTGTGTGTGTGTGTGTGTGTGTGTGTGTGTGTGTGTGTGTGTGTGTGTGTGTGTGTGTGTGTGTGTGTGTGTGTGTGTGTGTGTGTCAGGTGGGAGGTGAGGTGGACATCTGGACGGACCTCGTCCTCTGGCTTGGCGTGGGACCCTTCACTACTTTCCTTCCTCCTCTTGAAGGGCCGGTGTTTGGCCAGTGACAGACTGGTCTGTTCCCACCGGTCAACTGGAGAACTCAAATGTTTATGCTCAGCCAGAAGAACTGAAGACCGATGTGGAGGGAGCGGTGTTCTTATGTACGCTGTCACACCAAGACCGGTGCTTATGGTTTCCTTACGAAAGATGAGGACATTTAATTTTGCTTATGTATTTAGTAGAAAATATTTTAAGGGTTTGTGATGCAAAGTACTGTGACACTTTTTGTTAAGAATCTTTTAATAAACTGTGCTTTGCATTTTTTTTTTATCTTGTGGAGGTTTTTTGTAACATGACTGTGCTCAACAGACAGATGGGCAGGCATTACATCTTTTAAATGTATTAATGACACGGCACATGGCACCATTCCACTGAGAAGGGGTCTAAAGTAACTCTTCAATGTAACGCATGGTCATCTGCACCATTTCCTTGTTGGGGAAATGATGTGTGCTTAAAGGAACCTTCAACGGATGGATCGACTTGATTAGTATGGATTGTAACATCGGATGAAGGGGCTAACACAGTTCCTTAAATGCAGCTGGATCCTCAATCCAAAACAACGCTCTGTTGTATTAGAGTGGATCAGGCGATGACCAATTTAACTCTCCAGATACTGTACATTTTCAACATTCATTCAGTCTCAAATGACATATCCTCGTATCCGGGCTGCGCAGTGGGGTTCCGAAGTGTTCTCAACCGCTGACGGAACGGCTCGCACGGGATGCTGCAAATGAGCGTTATTGGTGAGGGAGGGCGGGACTTTCAGTTACTTGGATTTAACAGCAATTAAAGTGGGACTTTCGATGGGGGATATATTGTTTTATTCTTTCGTATTTTTTCAGATATTCTATTGTTCCTGTGAAGTTATAAATCTTGTGTTCTTATTCTTCCTCTGGGGTCTGTTAGCAGACGTTCACAGGTCCGGAAGTAAGACTGGAAATTGTTCACAGGACAATTATGTATGAGGTTAGCGTCAAAGCACTGTGACTGCGTCTCTTGAACACACGTGACCCCACCGTAGCGCTCCTTTGGGCTGATTGGTCCAATGATTCCATCACTTCCGCTTTGGATCCGCCTCCACCTTCTTTCTCTTCTCCGTCCAGCTCAACTTTCTGTCCCGCAGCGTGAACCATGGCAACGGCTGGAAAAGTAAGTTAATGCAGGGCTCTGTGAGCCTGTAGAGTCGTACCAACATCCTGGCTGCAGTATGGCAGTATTTCAGTATTGCAGTATTTCTAGTTTGTTTCAGTCGCCAACGTAAACACTCGGAGCAACTCCGTTTCAATGAACGCATGCCATTTGCGCTTCTTGGCTTCTTGGAGCAATAAAGGAATTAGCTTTAGTTAGTGTGTTGAAGGGTCTGCATGGGGAAACTTTTGCAATGTGAGTTTGCTAACAGAACGGTCGGGCATAGATCATTTTAGTTTTACATAATTAGCTGTCAGAAAAGCCATTGGTCGTTCTGAAAGCCTAAAGTTATCTTAAAGCCTATGGAACCTCCTGCTCCTAACCGCGTGTGGGACCCCGGACTCAAACCCTAACCCGTACTGCAACCCGGGTTGCGCGTTAAGCGGCGCTGTGGTGTATTTCTACAGGTGATTAAATGCAAGGCGGCGGTGGCCTGGTCAGCGGGGAGTCCCCTCTCCATCGAGGAGGTGGAGGTAGCGCCCCCCAGAGCACACGAAGTGCGCATCAAGGTAAGAGACTGGACCTTTCTCCAAACCAAAAATATCATGGAAGAAACTAAAGAAACGATCATAAGTGTTGTCATGGTCACGCCAGCCTTGAGGTAGCTGTACATTGTTGTCATGGTTTCCCCTGTGTTGAGGTAGCTGTATATTGTTGTCATGGTTACCCCAGGTGGTGGCGACGGGTGTGTGTCACACGGACGCCTACACCCTGAGTGGCAGCGACCCGGAGGGGGCGTTCCCCGTCATCCTGGGCCACGAGGGGGCGGGGCTAGTGGAGAGCGTTGGCGAGGGCGTCACCAAATTCAAACCAGGTCAGCTGATCTCCAGCCAATCTTGAAGCGGTCGAAACTGTGTTGTTGTCATGGTTACTGATGTTGTTGTCATGGTTACCCCCCCCCCAGGAGACACCGTCATCCCGCTCTACGTTCCCCAGTGTGGAGAATGCAAGTTCTGTAAGAACCCTAAAACCAACCTCTGCCAGAAGATCCGGTAAGAAGACAGATCAACACTGTTCATGTTTGTTATCATCATGTAGCAACTATGACTTCATTTACCGTGATAAAATGTATTTACTGTTGTGATGTAGTCAAATGTACCGTAGTCAAATGTACTAATGCAGTGACTAGTAATGTAGTAGTGTATTTACTGTAGTAGTGTATTTACTGTAGTAATGTAGTAGTGTATTTACTGTAGTAGTGTATTTACTGTAGTAATGTAGTAGTGTATTTACTGTAGTATATAGTAGTGTATTTACTGTAGTATGTGGTAGTGTATTTACTGTAGTATGTAGTAATGTAGTAGTGTATTTACTGTAGTATGTAGTAGTGTATTTACTGTAGTATGTAGTATGTAATAGTGTATTTACTGTAGTATGTAGTAATGTAGTAGTGTATTTACTGTAGTATATAGTAGTGTATTTACTGTAGTATATAGTAGTGTATTTACTGTAGTAATGTAGTAGTGTATTTACTGTAGTATGTAGTAGTGTATTTACTGTAGTAATGTAGTAGTGTATTTACTGTAGTATGTGGTAATGTAGTAGTGTATTTACTGTAGTAATGTAGTAGTGTATTTACTGAAGTAATGTAATAGTGTATTTACTGTAGTATGTAGTAGTGTATTTACTGTAGTAATGTAGTAGTGTATTTACTGTAGTATGTAGTAGTGTATTTACTGTAGTATGTAGTAGTGTATTTACTGTAGTAATGTAGTAGTGTATTTACTGTAGTATGTAGTAATGTAGTAGTGTATTTACTGTAGTAGTGTATTTACTGTAGTAATGTAGTAGTGTATTTACTGTAGTAATGTAGTAGTGTATTTACTGTAGTATGTAGTAGTGTATTTACTGTAGTATGTAGTAGTGTATTTACTGTAGTATGTAGTAGTGTAGTAGTGTATTTACTGTAGTATGTAGTAGTGTATTTACTGTAGTATGTAGTAATGTAGTAGTGTATTTACTGTAGTATGTAGTAGTGTATTTACTGTAGTATGTAGTAGTGTATTTACTGTAGTATGTAGTAATGTAGTAGTGTATTTACTGTAGTATGTAGTAGTGTATTTACTGTAGTAATGTAGTAGTGTATTTACTGTAGTATGTAGTAATGTAGTAGTGTATTTACTGTAGTAATGTAGTAGTGTATTTACTGTAGTAATGTAGTAGTGTATTTACTGTAGTATGTAGTAATGTAGTAGTGTATTTACTGTAGTAATGTAGTAGTGTATTTACTGTAGTATGTGGTAATGTAGTAGTGTATTTACTGTAGTAATGTATTAGTGTATTTACTGTAGTATGTGGTAATGTAGTAGTGTATTTACTGTAGTAATGTATTAGTGTATTTACTGTAGTATGTGGTAGTGTGTGCGTACTGTACTAGTAATGTGCTCACTGTAGCGTTAATGTTGTGTGGAGGCTTCTCATCCTGGTGAGAAGAAGGGTCTGTTTGTATTTTTAGCTCAAGCTTTATCGTGTAGTCTGGTGGTAAGGATGTTCTGGGTTTGACCCCCAATGTCCTCAGCCTACCTGTACACTGCTGGAAGCGTAGCTCCGGCTGGTTGCTGTAGTTCAGCGCTGGGCCACTAGAGGTCACCAGCGTCTTGTGTCTCAACAGAGTGACTCAGGGCAGAGGCCTCATGCCTGACAACACCTCCCGCTTCACCTGCAAAGGTAAGCAGCTGTTCCACTTCATGGGCACCAGCACCTTCTCAGAGTACACGGTGGTGGCAGACATCTCTCTGGCCAAGGTGGACCCAAAGGCCCCTCTGGACAAGGTGTGTCTGCTGGGCTGTGGCATCTCTACGGGCTACGGAGCTGCTCTGAACACCGCCAAGGTAGGACACACCTGGTGACACGCATCACTACACACCTGGCAACACACATCACACCTGGCAACACACATCACTACACACCTGGCAACACACATCACTACACACCTGGCAACACACATCACTACACACCTGGCAACACACATCACTACACACCTGGCAACACAGATCCAATACACACCTGGCGCTACACACCTGGCGCTACACACCTGGCGCTACACACCTGGCGCTACACACCTGGCGCTACACACCTGGCGCTACACACCTGGCGCTACACCTGGCGCTACACACCTGGCACTACACACCTGGCGCTACACACCTGGCGCTACACACCTGGCGCTACACACCTGGCGCTACACACCTGGCGCTACACACCTGGCGCTACACACCTGGCGCTACACACCTGGCGCTACACACCTGGCGCTACACACCTGGCGCTACACACCTGGCGCTACACACCTGGCGCTACACACCTGGCGCTACACACCTGGCGCTACACACCTGGCGCTACACACCTGGCGCTACACACCTGGCGCTACACACCTGTACATGGCCAGGTGGCGTCTTGCTGTCTAACGCTCCTCTCCACCAGGTGGAGCCTGGTTCTACCTGTGCTGTGTTTGGGCTGGGAGCCGTCGGCCTGGCTGCCATCATGGGCTGTAAGGTTGCCGGGGCGACCAGGATCATCGGCGTGGACATCAACCCGGACAAGTTTGAGAAGGCAAAGGAGTTCGGCGCCACGGAGTGCCTGAACCCCAAGGACCACAGCCGGGCGGTGCAGGAGGTGCTGGTGGAGATGACGGACGGAGGAGTGGACTACTCCTTCGAGTGCATCGGCAACGTGGAGATCATGGTGAGGAGAAGCCAAGGAACCCTGGCTCCTCAGACCGCTGGCCAATCCCATCTCTCCCCTAACCTGTGTCTCTGTGTCTGCCCCCCAGAGAGCAGCCCTGGAGGCGTGTCATAAGGGGTGGGGGGAGAGCGTGATCATCGGGGTGGCGGGGGCCGGCCAGGAGATCTCCACGCGGCCCTTCCAGCTGGTGACCGGACGCGTGTGGAGGGGGACCGCCTTCGGAGGTCAGAGGAAACCTGGAAATCACTTTCCAAACCACTTTAAAATCACATCCCTACCGGGAAATCACTTTCCAAACCACTTTAAAATCACATCCCTACCGGGAAATCACTTTCCAAACCACTTTAAAATCACATCCCTACTGGGAAATCACTTTCCAAACCACTTTAAAATCACATCCCTACCGGGAAATCACTTTCCAAACCACTTTAAAATCACATCCCTACCGGGAAATCACTTTCCAAACCACTTTAAAATCACATCCCTACCGGGAAATCACTTTCCAAACCACTTTAAAATCACATCCCTACCGGGAAATCACTTTCCAAACCACTTTAAAATCACATCCCTACCGGGAAATCACTTTCCAAACCACTTTAAAATCACATCCCTACCGGGAAATCACTTTCCAAACCACTTTAAAATCACATCCCTACCGGGAAATCACTTTCCAAACCACTTTAAAATCACATCCCTACCGGGAAATCACTTTCCAAACCACTTTAAAATCACATCCCTACCGGGAAATCACTTTCCAAACCACTTTAAAATCACATCCCTACCGGGAAATCACTTTCCAAACCACTTTAAAATCACATCCCTACCGGGAAATCACTTTCCAAACCACTTTAAAATCACATCCCTACCGGGAAATCACTTTCCAAACCACTTTAAAATCACATCCCTACCGGGAAATCACTTTCCAAACCACTTTAAAATCACATCCCTACCGGGAAATCACTTTCCAAACCACTTTAAAATCACATCCCTACCGGGAAATCACTTTCCAAACCACTTTAAAATCACATCCCTACCGGGAAATCACTTTCCAAACCACTTTAAAATCACATCCCTACCGGGAAATCACTTTCCAAACCACTTTAAAATCACATCCCTACCGGGAAATCACTTTCCAAACCACTTTAAAATCACATCCCTACCGGGAAATCACTTTCCAAACCACTTTAAAATGAGTCACATCCCTGCAGCTGTGCAGGTGTTACTAACATGTTTGGGTCGTGTCCTACAGAAGTGTTTCTAACATGTTTGGGTCGTGTCCTACAGAAGTGTTTCTAACATGTTTGGGTCGTGTCCTACAGAAGTGTTTCTAACATGTTTGGGTCGTGTCCCTACAGAAGTGTTTCTAACATGTTTGGGTCGTGTCCTACAGAAATGTTTCTAACATGTTTGGGTCGTGTCCTACAGAAGTGTTTCTAACATGTTTGGGTCGTGTCCTACAGAAGTGTTTCTAACATGTTTGGGTCGTGTCCCTACAGAAGTGTTTCTAACATGTTTGGGTCGCGTCCTACAGAAGTGTTTCTAACATGTTTGGGTCGCGTCCCTACAGAAGTGTTTCTAACATGTTTGGGTCGTGTCCCTACAGAAGTGTTTCTAACATGTTTGGGTTGCGTCCTACAGAAGTGTTTCTAACATGTTTGGGTCGTGTCCCTACAGAAGTGTTTCTAACATGTTTGGGTCGCGTCCCTACAGAAGTGTTTCTAACATGTTTGGGTCGTGTCCCTACAGAAGTGTTTCTAACATGTTTGGGTCGTGTCCCTACAGAAGTGTTTCTAACATGTTTGGGTCGTGTCCTACAGAAGTGTTTCTAACATGTTTGGGTCGCGTCCCTACAGAAGTGTTTCTAACATGTTTGGGTCGTGTCCCTACAGAAATGTTTCTAACATGTTTGGGTCGTGTCCTCAGGGTGGAAGAGTGTGGAGAGTGTTCCTAAGCTGGTGGAGGACTACATGAACAAGAAGATGAAGGTGGATGAGTTTGTGACCCACACTTTGCCCTTTGAATCCATCAACGAAGGATTTGACCTCATGCACGCTGGGAAAAGGTAGATGGATGTGAATGTCACGACGGTAGTGGGTTCTTTACTGTACAGTGTGTAGAATTTAGTGGCATCTAGCGGAGAAGACCTGGAGTATCATATTCATACGTGTTTTCTTCCTACTTTGGCCTAAGACTTGTAGGAAGGAGTGGGGTGTGTGTAGGAGCGTTCTAATGAGCGATGTTGTATATGAAATGCCCCACACACCATGGCGTTATACTATGTATCCCAGAAGCTTTACCCCTCTCTCCGACACGGACATCAAAATCAACCGCTGGCCAGACAGAGCTCCACACACACACACACACACACACACACACACACACACACACACACACACACACACACACACACACACACACACACACACACACACACACACACACACACACACACACACACACACACACACACAGTGGCGTTATATACAAGTGTCCTAGAAGCCTGACCCTCTCAATTCAATTAGAACAGAGTTTCACTTTTTAATCCAAATGTAAAATAGTGTATCGAATAGTAGTTTGTGGATGAGGGGGGATTATGATCATTTGGTTGCAATCTGCAACCGTACCCCTAGATGCTGCTGAATTCTACACAGGACCTTTGACACTGCGTATAACCCTGCTCTACTGTCCCTTCATTAAAGTGTTTATGACGGTCTTATTTTCTGTTTCCATGGCAGTATCCGCACCGTGCTGACCTTCTGAAGCCCCTCACCTGCAGACCTCCTGAAGCCCCTCACCTGCAGACCTCCTGAAGCCCCTCACCTGCAGACCTTCTGAAGCCCCTCACCTGCAGACCTTCTGGACAACACTTGGGCACAGCCCAGTGTTACCACCGCTATGCTAGCACTAGTACCACCATACTGTCTAGTACTATCACCACCATGCTAGTACCACCATACTGTCTAGTACTATCACCACCATGCTAGTACCACCATACTGTCTAGTACTATCACCACCATGCTAGCACTAGTAGCTTCATACTGTCTAGTACTATCACCACCATGCTAGTACCACCATACTGTCTAGTCCTATCACCACCATGCTAGCACTAGTAGCTTCATACTGTCTAGTACTATCACCACCATGCTAGCACTAGTAGCTTCATACTGTCTAGTACCATCACCACCATGCTAGCACTAGTACCACCATACTGTCTAGTACCATCACCACCATGCTAGCACTAGTAGCTTCATACTGTCTAGTACTATCACCACCATGCTAGCACTAGTACCACCATACTGTCTAGTACCATCACCACCATGCTAGCACTAGTACCACCATACTGTCTAGTACCATCACCACCATGCTAGCACTAGTACCACCATACTGTCTAGTACCATCACCACCATGCTAGCACTAGTACCACCATACTGTCTAGTACTATCACCACCATGCTAGCATTAGATTCCAGGTGTTTTCAATAAAGCGTTTAAAAGCCTGTTCTCCTTGGTGTTTGGGTCCTTCACTAACTGAAGACATCTTGGTCAGTAAGTGTTTATTCAGATGTTTTGGTCACGGGTTGTAATCCATTTTCACTTTTGACTTCCAAATAGTTTTTCTAAATCCACTGTAAATAATTAGTTATGGATAAAGGTCTTTTTGGCGTCCGCTCAATTATTAAAAAGTAAAATAATTATATACTTCTAATCAGAACAAATAGCCCGGGGTCTACTGCACATGCGCGGTGGAACGGCCAGCTGGGTGATCAGTATTTTAGAGGGCTCTGATTGGGCCGGACCGGGTCATCTGAAGCGTGAGAACATGGCGACGGGTGTAATGGTGAGTCTCAGATTTAAACTGGGGTCCGCTTCCAGGTTATGGATAATATGCAGAAATAAAGTCGAAAGAAGTTAAGGACTTAGCAAACCGTAGGCGGTAAAACGACGGAAGTAGCAGCGATGCGACATACATGGTTACCTGAAGTCTCACGTGACACTCACCTGCGCACTCACCGTTCACGTGTCATGAACCTTGTTGCTTTGCTTCTGACACCGCATTAACTCGATTCACGAACGAATGAATGAACGAATGAATGAAGGAATTAACTTTATCGGCAGTCAGGTAGAAAGGAAAGTAAGCGACTCGTGGTGACCAACCGTAACGTCGTATTTAAGTCTTATTTTCTAGTTATACTTCATATTTACACTGACCTTTATTGTCAGATGGACACACGTGGCATCCTGTCTCTAAAAAGATAACCGACGAATCAGTAGTCATTAAAAAAGTAAAGTTAGTGCGTATATGCTGAAGTTTTCGGTTGGACCAGCATGCTGTAGGGCTGATGTTTATGAGAAGTTAATCCGGGTTACTTTAGCCGGGTTTAGGGAACAGTTTAGGGCTAGGAGACCCGCTCTTTGTCTTAATGATCTACGAGAGCTGCTGACTCCATGCTGAAGGTAGATTCTGCAGAACGAAGTGCAAACTGCCATATTATATCATACTAAAGGTAGATTATACAGAACTAAGTGCAAACTGCCATATTATATCATACTAAAGGTACATTCTGCAGAACGACGCATGCTTGCTAACTACGATAGTGAAATGTGTTGTGTAGACCTAAGCATGCTTGCTAACTACAACATTCTGTAGACTTTCGATTCCTTCCTGAAAATAACTTTCCCTTTCTCTTCTAGATGTCAGCTCCGATTCCTTCGAACCAAGAAACCCGTGAAACGAAGACCATTGAGAGCATAGTTACTGCCCTACAGTACATAAAGCATCCCCTACAGAACAGGTCTGCTCTTCATCAAGATTAGTACATGTGTTGCATTGACCTCTTAAAAAGGTCTTCCAAGAATGTTTGTGAAACTCGGACAATATATAGTCCCCTCCCTAGATTACAAGTAATCTAGTCTCATCTAGCCATACCTCTGGTTTTGGCTTTGGCCTGAAGATGAAGTACTTTCTAACATCTGGTATGTCCAGATGTTGCTGATCCCAGGTGTTTGTTCCTAACATCTGGTATGTCCAGATGTTGCTGATCCCAGGTGTTTGTTCCTAACATCTGGTATGTCCAGATGTTGCTGATCCCAGGTGTTTGTTCCTAACATCTGGTATGTCCTGATGTTGCTGATCCCAGGTGTTTGTTCCTAACATCTGGTATGTCCTGATGTTGCTGATCCCAGGTGTTTGTTCCTAACATCTGGTATGTCCTGATGTTGCTGATCCCAGGTGTTTGTTCCTAACATCTGGTATGTCCAGATGTTGCTGATCCCAGGTGTTTGTTCCTAACATCTGGTATGTCCAGATGTTGCTGATCCCAGGTGTTTGTTCCTAACATCTGGTATGTCCAGATGTTGCTGATCCCAGGTGTTTGTTCCTAACATCTGGTATGTCCTGATGTTGCTGATCCCAGGTGTTTGTTCCTACCAGGTGGGCGCTGTGGTTTTTTAAGAATGACAAAAGTAAAACCTGGCAGGCCAACCTGCGACTCATCTCTAAATTCGACACAGTGGAAGACTTCTGGGCGTAAGTAGTCTAAAGTTGGCACACTTCTGGGCGTAAGTAGTCTAAAGTTGGCACACTTCTGGGCGTAAGTAGTCTAAAGTTGGCACACTTCTGGGCGTAAGTAGTCTAAAGTTGGCACACTTCTGGGCGTAAGTAGTCTAAAGTTGGCACACTTCTGGGCGTAAGTAGTCTAAAGTTGGCACACTTCTGGGCGTAAGTAGTCTAAAGTTGGCACACTTCTGGGCGTAAGTAGTCTAAAGTTGGCACACTTCTCATCAGATTAACGATTAATAGATTATATCAGATCATGGATGATGCCAGATTATAGATTAATATATTATAGGTTAATACATTATATTTTATTATTAGATGATATCAGATTATAAATCTTATGCGATTATAGATTTTAATGATATTATGAATCATAGCAGATTATACATGATGCCAGATTATAGATTAAGAATGATATCAGATTATTGTTGATTTCAGATTATACATGATGCCACATCTGTTCTCTCCAGGTTGTACAACCACATCCAGCTGTCGAGTAACTTGATGTCTGGCTGTGACTACTCCCTGTTCAAGGTAACGCTAGTTAACACCGTGCACTACTGTAACCACTACTGTAACCACTACTCCCTGTTCAAGGTAACGCTAGTTAGCACCGAGCACTACTGTAACCACTACTGTAACCACTACTCCCTGTTCAAGGTAACGCTAGTTAACACCGAGCACTACTGTAACCACTACTGTAACCACTACTGTAACCACTACTCCCTGTTCAAGGTAACGCTAGTTAACACCGTGCACTACTGTAACCACTACTGTAACCACTACTCCCTGTTCAAGGTAACGCTAGTTAACACCGAGCACTACTGTAACCACTACTGTAACCACTACTCCCTGTTCAAGGTAACGCTAGTTAACACCGAGCACTACTGTAACCACTACTGTAACCACTACTCCCTGTTCAAGGTAACGCTAGTTAACACCGAGCACTACTGTAACCACTACTGTAACCACTACTCCCTGTTCAAGGTAACGCTAGTTAACACCGAGCACTACTGTAACCACTACTGTAACCACTACTCCCTGTTCAAGGTAACGCTAGTTAACACCGTGCACTACTCTGCTGCGTTGTCCTGGTGAGCATGACAGTCTGTCTGTGTGTTTGTTTCTGTGTAGGACGGTATTGAACCGATGTGGGAGGACAAGCTGAACCGGAGGGGCGGTCGCTGGCTCATCACTCTGTCTAAACAGCAGCGACGTGCAGACCTGGACCGCTTCTGGCTTGAGACGGTTAGCTACTCACTAACCTGAGCCGCTTCTGGCTTGAGACGGTTAGCTACTCACTAACCTGAGCCGCTTCTGGCTTGAGACGGTTAGCTACTCACTAACCTGAGCCGCTTCTGGCTTGAGACGGTTAGCTACTCACTAACCTGAGCCGCTTCTGGCTTGAGACGGTTAGCTACTCACTAACCTGAGCCGCTTCTGGCTTGAGACGGTTAGCTACTCACTAACCTGGACCGCTTCTGGCTTGAGACGGTTAGCTACTCACTACTCACTAACCTGGACCGCTTCTGGCTTGAGACGGTTAGCTACTCACTACTCACTAACCTGGGCCGCTTCTGGCTTGAGACGGTTAGCTACTCACTACTCACTAACCTGGACCGCTTCTGGCTTGAGACGGTTAGCTACTCACTACTCACTAACCTGGGCCGCTTCTGGCTTGAGACGGTTAGCTACTCACTACTCACTAACCTGGACCGCTTCTGGCTTGAGACGGTTAGCTACTCACTACTCACTAACCTGGGCCGCTTCTGGCTTGAGACGGTTAGCTACTCACTACTCACTAACCTGGGCCGCTTCTGGGGGCCGCTTCTGGCTTGAGACGGTTAGCTACTCACTACTCACTAACCTGGACCGCTTCTGGCTTGAGACGGTTAGCTACTCACTAACCTGAGCCGCTTCTGGCTTGAGACGGTTAGCTACTCACTAACCTGGACCGCTTCTGGCTTGAGACGGTTAGCTACTCACTAACCTGAGCCGCTTCTGGCTTGAGACGGTTAGCTACTCACTAACCTGAGCCGCTTCTGGCTTGAGACGGTTAGCTACTCACTAACCTGAGCCGCTTCTGGCTTGAGACGGTTAGCTACTCACTAACCTGAGCCGCTTCTGGCTTGAGACGGTTAGCTACTCACTAACCTGGACCGCTTCTGGCTTGAGACGGTTAGCTACTCACTACTCACTAACCTGGACCGCTTCTGGCTTGAGACGGTTAGCTACTCACTACTCACTAACCTGGGCCGCTTCTGGCTTGAGACGGTTAGCTACTCACTACTCACTAACCTGGACCGCTTCTGGCTTGAGACGGTTAGCTACTCACTACTCACTAACCTGGGCCGCTTCTGGCTTGAGACGGTTAGCTACTCACTACTCACTAACCTGGACCGCTTCTGGCTTGAGACGGTTAGCTACTCACTACTCACTAACCTGGGCCGCTTCTGGCTTGAGACGGTTAGCTACTCACTACTCACTAACCTGGGCCGCTTCTGGGGGCCGCTTCTGGCTTGAGACGGTTAGCTACTCACTACTCACTAACCTGGACCGCTTCTGGCTTGAGACGGTTAGCTACTCACTAACCTGAGCCGCTTCTGGCTTGAGACGGTTAGCTACTCACTAACCTGGACCGCTTCTGGCTTGAGACGGTTAGCTACTCACTACTCACTAACCTGGACCGCTTCTGGCTTGAGACGGTTAGCTACTCACTACTCACTAACCTGGACCGCTTCTGGCTTGAGACGGTTAGCTACTCACTACTCACTAACCTGGACCGCTTCTGGCTTGAGACGGTTAGCTACTCACTACTCACTAACCTGGACCGCTTCTGGCTTGAGACGGTTAGCTACTCACTACTCACTAACCTGGGCCGCTTCTGGCTTGAGACGGTTAGCTACTCACTAACCTGGACCGCTTCTGGCTTGAGACGGTTAGCTACTCACTACTCACTAACCTGGACCGCTTCTGGCTTGAGACGGTTAGCTACTCACTACTCACTAACCTGGACCGCTTCTGGCTTGAGACGGTTAGCTACTCACTACTCACTAACCTGGGCCGCTTCTGGCTTGAGACGGTTAGCTACTCACTACTCACTAACCTGGGCCGCTTCTGGCTTGAGACGGTTAGCTACTCACTACTCACTAACCTGGACCGCTTCTGGCTTGAGACGGTTAGCTACTCACTACTCACTAACCTGGACCGCTTCTGGCTTGAGACGGTTAGCTACTCACTACTCACTAACCTGGGCCGCTTCTGGCTTGAGACGGTTAGCTACTCACTAACCTGGGCCACTTCTGGCTTGAGACGGTTAGCTACTCACTACTCACTAACCTGGACCGCTTCTGGCTTGAGACGGTTAGCTACTCACTACTCACTAACCTGGGCCGCTTCTGGCTTGAGACGGTTAGCTACTCACTACTCACTAACCTGGGCCGCTTCTGGCTTGAGACGGTTAGCTACTCACTACTCACTAACCTGGGCCGCTTCTGGCTTGAGACGGTTAGCTACTCACTACTCACTAACCTGGACCGCTTCTGGCTTGAGACGGTTAGCTACTCACTACTCACTAACCTGGGCCGCTTCTGGCTTGAGACGGTTAGCTACTCACTACTCACTAACCTGGGCCGCTTCTGGCTTGAGACGGTTAGCTTCTCGTATAGTATGTAATATAATGTTGTATATCTCCTGTGTGTGCTGGGGCTGGTAGATAATATAATAGTCTTTAGCTGGCATGTGTTAGGGGTAGTATATAATGTTGTGTATATCATGTGTGTGCTGGGGCTAATATGTCATGTAATAGTCTTTAGCTGGCATGTGTTAGGGCTTGTAGATAATGTTGTGTATATCATGTGTGTGCTGGGGCTAGTATGTCATGTAATGTTGTATAGGTCCTTTGTCTGGTGGGAGAGACGTTCGACGAGCATAGTGATGATGTGTGTGGAGCCGTCATCAACGTCCGCGCCAAAGGTGACAAGATTGCCATCTGGACTCGAGACTATGAGAACAAAGACGCCATCACACACATCGGGTAGGTCTGTGTGACTTTGATGTAACGTTAATCATTTAAAGGTGTCTGTGTGACTTTGATGTAACATTAATCATTTAAAGGGGTGGGTGGGTGTATATTAATCATTTAAAGGTATATGGTAGGTTAACATCTACACACCGGGTGAAGCTTGACCGTTGTTAAAGTATTTGAACTGTGTTTTCAGGCTGGTTGTGTGTAAAGATGGTATTTAACACTAGTTCTAGGCAGGTTTATGAGGACAGTATTAAAGGTGTTCAACACTACTAGGCAGGTGTATGAGGACAGTATTAAAGGTGTTCAACACTACTTCTAGGTGGGTTATGAGGACAGTATTAAAGGTGTTCAACACTACTAGGTGGGTTATGAGGACAGTATTAAAGGTGTTCAACACTTCTAGGTGGGTTATGAGGACAGTATTAAAGGTGTTCAACACTTCTAGGTGGGTTATGAGGACAGTATTAAAGGTGTTCAACACTTCTAGGTGGGTTATGAGGACAGTATTAAAGGTGTTCAACACTTCTAGGTGGGTTATGAGGACAGTATTAAAGGTGTTCAACACTTCTAGGTGGGTTATGAGGACAGTATTAAAGGTGTTCAACACTTCTAGGTGGGTTATGAGGACAGTATTAAAGGTGTTCAACACTTCTAGGTGGGTTATGAGGACAGTATTAAAGGTGTTCAACACTACTAGGTGGGTTATGAGGACAGTATTAAAGGTGTTCAACACTTCCAGGCGGGTGTATAAGGACCGGTTAGGCGTGCCCCAGAAGGTGATCATCGGCTACCAGTCCCATGCAGACACCGCTACCAAGAGCGGCTCTTCCATGAAGAACAAGTTTGTCGCCTGATGACCCTGGGCTGACCCTGAGATGACCCCGTGATGACCCCGTGACCCCTGCCCCATGCTGCTCTGTTCTATATTTATTTTGGAGGGCGTCTTGTTTATTATTTAGTTCAAGTAGAGATGTAAAAACTCCCTGATCCTGTTGCTTTAGATGAGAAAATGTTTGCCTTTCAGTTTTTAGAGGGCCAACTAACTAACTAAAAGTCAATAGTTATCATTACAGACACATGTTTAGTTAGATCATAAATGCATCTTTATATAAAACACTTGTTATTTTAAGGCCTCGTTTTGTTGTCCGTTGGCCAGAAGAAGAAACCGTCCTAACACTTTATTTTGAATTAAAATATCTAAAATAATGACACTGCGTCTAATGTTGCTTTGAGCCAACTGTAATGTCATATATTGAAGTCTGATTTCACTATTAAAATGAAATGTCTTGAGTTCATTTTTACCGTTTCACAACACACGCCTCTCTTGTTCCAAAGTGAGTTTTCAACCAACTTATTTCTGTTGAGGAAATAAACGTTGAATGTCTGGAATGATGGTTTTCGTTAAGGCACAACCAGTGGTGGCAAAAGTACACCCATTCTTTACTAAAAGTACAGATGCTCTGGTGAAAGTACTGATTCAACTTGCCTCACGTCATATTAATGTCATACCGTTTTAACTTCAAATAAAATAAACCGTAAACGGAAAATAATGAACGTTAACTTCTCTGCATTGTGTAATCAGTTGTCCGTGTCGGCAAAGAACTCGACCGCACTTCTGGTGCGATGTGAAGCTCTTGGTAGAACTCATCTCGTCAGCACTACCAGCATCTTTAGGTTGGCACAGCAACGCGTTCACCAAGAACGGTTCTTAGAGCCGACAGCTCAAACATGGCTCTTAGGCCCTGGACTGTCAGGTCGCTGCTCTGAATCTGCTCCCAGTGTCTGCTGGTTCATTCTCATCCATCCTCCCTCATTACGCTGCTGGGCTCCCATAGACGCCCATTCTCCGCGGTGAGGTCTCCCTGCCTCCCTCTCTCCCTGCCTGCCTCCCTCCCTCCCTGCCTGCCTCCCTCCCTCCCTGCCTCCCTCTCTCCCTGCCTGCCTCCCTCCCTGCCTCCCTCTCTCCCTGCCTGCCTCCCTCCCTCCCTCCCTGCCTGCCTGCCTCCCTCCCTCCCTGCCTCCCTCCCTCCCTCCCTCCCTCCCTGCCTCCCTCTCTCCCTGCCTGCCTCCCTGCCTCCCTCTCTCCCTGCCTCCCTCCCTCCCTGCCTCCCTCCCTCCCTGCCTGCCTCCCTCCCTCCCTGCCTCCCTCTCTCCCTGCCTGCCTCCCTCCCTCCCTCCCTGCCTGCCTCCCTCCCTCCCTCCCTCCCTGCCTCCCTCCCTCCCTGCCTCCCTCCCTCCCTCCCTGCCTGCCTGCCTGCCTCCCTGCCTGCCTGCCTCCCTGCCTCCCTCCCTGCCTCCCTCCCTCCCTGCCTGCCTGCCTCCCTGCCTCCCTGCCTGCCTGCCTCCCTCCCTCCCTCCCTGCCTCCCTCTCTCCCTGCCTGCCTCCCTCCCTCCCTCCCTGCCTCCCTCCCTCCCTCCCTGCCTCCCTCCCTCCCTCCTCCCTGCCTCCCTCCCTCCCTGCCTGCCTCCCTCCCTCCCTGCCTCCCTCCCTGCCTGCCTCCCTGCCTCCCTCCCTGCCTCCCTCCCTCCCTCCATCCCTGCCTCCCTCCCTCCCTCCCTGCCTCCCTCCCTCCCTCCCTGCCTCCCTCCCTCCCTGCCTGCCTCCCTCCCTGCCTCCCTCCCTGCCTCCCTCCCTCCCTGCCTCCCTCCCTGCCGGCTCCGCTTGTTAGTCCGTCATGCGTGACATGCCAAGGCCTCGTCTTTTCTGTGTCACCGTCCCGTCCCTTTAGGTTGAACTCGATCTTGTGGTTGAGAAGGCGCGCATCGATGCAAAATATCGATAATAATCGATAATGGGCTCAATTAACCCGTTTATTTAGACAGGATGTGCTCTGATTGAATTAATTAACTCGTTAATTTATTATAACCTGGTTAAATGAAGTTTATGATAGAATGTGCTATGAATTGCTTTACTAGTTTAGATAAGATGTGACATGAACGAATGGGTTTCTTTAGACAGGATGTGCTCTGAGTGAATTGATTACCTATGACATCGCAGCCAGCTGCTGTGACGTCACGCCCCCCCAAGATAAGGAGCCCTCCCGCTCGTCAGCCTCTGGTTTACTTGTTCGCTGCTGTCGTTGGCAGCCTACAGGTGTAGTAATCAACAGATCGGCAGCCTGCTGCAGCATCGATACCGCGAACCGACTACATCAGCTTCGATGGCAGCGGAGAGACCAGCCAAGCCTGTTCCGAGTCAATGATCACCTAAACATAGACACACGCGGACGTGTTAGCTTCACCACGCATAAACCGATTGCACGGTTATCCCGCCGGGCAACACGTTGACTTCCGTGCGGATCCGTATTATATCTGGGAGTAAAGTAGGTCAACAACACGTCTACTTTGGACCGAAAGGCTGTCAACGGGAGGAGTGCTACTGAGGCTGGAGGGGTGCATGGCCACCTGATGCTGCACCAGGGTCCCACTCATGAGCAAGTTCAGCAAACTCCGTTTCTGTGAGTAACAACATTTTTAATCCATTTGCGTGGGACGGAATGTGATTTGCCTTTTATTGGCTTCGGGTGTCGCACTCCGATTCAGCTGAGCTGTGTTCGTTATTTGTTTGTGGTTGTGGAACCCGGGGCGGTTTGCTGTTGGTTATTAAAAAGGCTTTAATCTCTCTGTCCTCCATATTGCTTTCCTTCCCTCTGCTCATTATACTTTGATTGCTTCTGAGTTCCGAAGTTGACTTTGTTGTTTGTTCCTGACGAAACTTGACCGGCCAAATGTGACAGGATTGTTAAAACCCTGCCTACCCAACCCCAAACCCAAACCCTACTGCTCCACACAAAACCCTACTGCTCCACCCTATACCCTACCTACCCACCAACAACCCTACCTATCCATCTCTATAGCCTACTACTCCACCCTAAAGCCTACTACTCCACCCTAAGGCCCTACCTATCCATCCCTATAGCCTACTACTCCACCCTAAAGCCTACTACTCCACCCTAAAGCCCTACCTATCCATCCCTATAGCCTACTACTCCACCCTAAAGCCTACTACTCCACCCTAAGGCCCTACCTATCCATCCCTATAGCCTACTACTCCACCCTAAAGCCTACTACTCCACCCTAAAGCCCTACCTATCCATCCCTATAGCCTACGGAACCACCCTATACTACCTGGAGAGGGTTATTTTGTGTGTGTGTGTGTGTGTGTGTGTGTGTGTGTGTGTGTGTGTGTGTGTGTGTGTGTGTGTGTGTGTGTGTGTGTGTGTGTGTGTGTGTGTGTGTGTGTGTGTGTGTGTGTGTGTGTGTGTGTGTGAGAGAGAGATATTCCATGTTATTTCCTATGTTTTAGGATTTATTATGTATCATGTCACCATCATCGTTGCCTCACAACCCTGTGATACTGTGTAGTTACCATGGTTACCCTAGCCATGAGGAACCACGTCCAGACCACGTAGATATAGATTGCATAGAACACACACACACACACACACACACACACACACACACACACACACACACACACACACACACACACACACACACACACACACACACACACACACACACACACACACAGCTGCTTCAACCCATGCACTGTTGCTATGGTAACACTCCTTCCTTGAACAGACAGTGTGAGTGATGCATATGGACATATGTATCACTAACTAACGATACTATATATCTAACTAACGATACTATATATCTAACTAATGATACTATATATCTAACTAATGATACTATATATCTAACTAACGATAATATATATCTAACTAATAATAGTATATATCTAACTAACGATACTATATATCTAACTAACGATACTATATATCTAATGATACTATATATCTAACTAATGATACTATATATCTATCTAACAATACTATATATCTAACTAATGATACTATATATCTATCTAACGATACTATATATCTAACTAATGATACTATATATCTATCTAACGATACTATATATCTAACTAATGATACTATATATCTATCTAACGATAATATATATCTAACTAATGATACTATATATCTATCTAACGATACTATATATCTAACTAATGATACTATATATCTAACTAATGATACTATATATCTAACTAATAATAGTATATATCTAAGTATATCTAACGATACTAAATATCTAACTAATAACAGTATATATCTAACTAACGATAATATATATCTAACTAATAATAGTATATATCTAAGTATATCTAACGATACTAAATATCTAACTAATAATAGTATATATCTAAGTATATCTAACGATACTAAATATCTAACTAATAACAGTATATATCTAAAGAACGCTATGTGAACTAGCAGGATAGTCCAGTAACCCTGAGGCAGGTGTGAGGTGCTATCCTTCCTCTGTGTGGACCAGCCGGTTCTGGATCCATTGCGGCCTGCCAGTCCGTGGTGCTCCAGAACCCCCTGATGGTTTATGTTTCTGGTGTAAACTGGTCTGCAGAGGAGCCCACCTCCACTGGAGCTGTTTCTCTGAAAGGCAAAGCCAACGTCTGAGCCTTGTAGCTCGTTAGCATGTCCAATTCATGTCTAAATGCCGTTCCATATACATATAATTACCGAAGGTAACTGTCCTTCGGAACGGGACGGATTTCAAGGTGATATTTACAGCGCGTAAGCGAACAATAACAAACACACGCTAACGTCTCTGCTAAAGAGCGCAACTCTGGGGTGAGATTGAAAAAACAGATCTAAACAGAAAACAAGGTTTTCAGAGTTGTGTGTGCACCGCTGGCTTGGCAGAAGGTTTGTCTGTAACGTGGTGCAGAGCTGGCCTCTCCTGGCTCATCAGGGTCAGTGGGCCGCTCATGTCCTGTGTTCATGTTGCTGTGACACTATTGGTGCATTGGAAGGGTCAGATGAGATTGAGGAAGGAGCTTTCCGCTGTACGCTGGGTAGAGTCTCGGTCTTGGACATGATGCACTGGAACTACAGGCCCATGCCTTGGTATTGCATCAGACCGTCAGATCTGAGGTCGAGATGCCTGTGACGTCAACCTGTAAGAAACATGACCGATCCATTTACATGACGTGTTATCAGAATCTGGTCCGGGGGAGCATGGATCACACATAGTCCATGAGGGGGTCTACATATAGTCCAGGTCTACACATAATCCAGGTCCATGAGGGGGTCTACATATAGTCCAGGTCTACACATAATCCAGGTCCATGAGGGGGTCTACATATAGTCCAGGTCTACACATAATCCAGGTCCATGAGGGGGTCTACATATAGTCCAGGTCTACCCATAATCCAGGTCCATGAGGGGGTCTACATATAGTCCAGGTCTACCCATAATCCAGGTCCATGAGGGGGTCTACATATAGTCCAGGTCTACACATAATCCAGGTCCATGAGGGGGTCTACATATAGTCCAGGTCTACACATACTCCATAGTCCATGAGGGGGTCTACATATAGTCCAGGTCTACACATACTCCATAGTCCATGAGGGGGTCTACACATAATCCAGGTCCATGAGGGGGCCTACATATAGTCCAGGTCTACACATAATCCAGGTCCATGAGGGGGTCTACATATAGCCCAGGTCTACACATAATCCAGGTCCATGTCTACAAATAGTTCAGGTGAGGAGGTCTACCGGTAATCCAGGTGAGGTCTACATATAGTCCATGTACAGGTCTACATATAGTCTAGGTGAAGAGGTCTACATATAGTCCAGGTCCAGAGATAGTCCAGTTGATGAAGTCTATATGTATTCCAGGTTAACATTTAGTCCAGGTGAGGTCTTCATACAGTCCTGATGAGGTCTACACATGGTCCAGGTGATGAGGTCTACATGTGGTCCAGGTGATGAGGTCTACACATGGTCCAGGTAATGAGGTCTACATGTGGTCCAGGTGATGAGGTCTACACATGGTCCAGGTGATGAGGTCTACACATGGTCCAGGTAATGAGGTCTACATGTGGTCCAGGTGATGAGGTCTACACATGGTCCAGGTGATGAGGTCTACATGTGGTCCAGGTGCTGGCAGGAGAGCAGAGGATCATCCATCTCTCACCAAGCAGTCTCACCCACTTCAGCACCACTACAGTACCGTAGCCATGGCAACGTGTGTGTGTGTGTGTGTGTGTGTGTGTGTGTGTGTGTGTGTGTGTGTGTGTGTGTGTGTGTGTGTGTGTGTGTGTGTGTGTGTGTGTGTGTGTGTGTGTGTGTGTGTGTGTGTGTGTGTGTGTGTGTGTGTTCCTGTATGTTTCTATCAGTTTGAGGTATTAATAGTTCTGGAAGCCAACATGGTATAATGTTTCATTGTGAACAGATCCTCGCAGATCAACCCTTCCTCCTCTCCTCACATTGTTACTATGGCGAGCAGCACCATATCCCAGCATGCATCACACCAGTTAGTGAGGTAGAGTCTAGAGGGAGGAACAGCGCATCGTTAGCTCCTACGTGCAGGGGAACCAGACGTGTCTCCGTGGGGCCACCAGGGGGCAGTGCTGCACATTCATAGTTATTACTATTCAGGTCATCTTCACTCACTTTCTATTTCTATATTACTGTGGTCTGACAGTGAGTTGTGTGGGGTTTCCTACAGCCGCACATGGGGAGAGGGAGTGTTGTTTGTGGTGTTAATCCAGCACATTTGATCTTGGTGTCCCTCTGCATCAGAGCGTAATCCCACTCCCTCGCGTCTAAAGGTGAGCTCTGTGTTCCTGTGTCTATCGATTTCCAAGCTGTGTAATCCTTAATCGTGACAATGGCAGTAAGACTAGCTTCTGGAGCCTCATAGCCAGCCTTTTTAGCCGGGTAATGGGCAAAGGCACGTGTTAATTGCCTGTGACTGTTGAAAGTAAATTAATTATCGATCGCTCTCTGGACCGCTGTTGTGTACTTACATGGTGACTCCCTTTATCTCCAGCGCTGGAACATTTCCTGCTCCTCATGGCTGTATGGGCAGGCGGCCGTGCGAGCACCACTCTCACTGATACTGCATCTCTCGTTCACTTCCCCTGCCTCCTAACCACCTCCCCGTCCCCTATAGGTTGGGCCCTCCATCTGTCGCTCACTTTCGCTCGTCTCCTTCAATTCTGTATTACACACCAGCTCCGCCTCCTCTTCCTCCTCCCCCTCCTCTTCCTCCTCCGCATCCCCCTCCTCCTCCTCCTCCTCCTCCTCCTCCTCCTCCTCCTCCTCCTCCTCCTCCTCCTCCTCCTCTGCCTCACTCTCCTCTTCCTCCTCCTCCTCCCCCTTCTCCTCCTCTGCCTCACTCTCCTCCTCCTCCCCCTTCTCCCCCTCCTCCTCCCCCTTTTCCTCCTCCCCCTCCTTCATTACTCCCCGTCCCGCTAGATGGGAGAGCAGGTCCCGGGAGATAAAGGGGGGGGGGGATAAAGGGAGGGGGTGTATAACATCGGCGGGGGTCATTATTCTGCCTATTGATTTTCCCCTGCGTCTCTGAAGGAAACAGGAAAGCACTTTTATTTTACCTTCAGCGGCGGCCATTTCCAGGGGAACGCTTCCATTTGGTTTTTCTGTGTTGGGTCGGGCCGGCGTGTTCCCCCACCGCAGGCCCGACCTGCATGGTGGGGGACAGACCTCCACATGGAGCAGGCCGGACCCAGGTGATGGTGTCCACGCCGTGCACCGGCCCTGAGCTGATGGGATCAGAACCGGCGTCACCACAGCCTTCGTTTCCTCCAGGTGGACGGTGGTGAAGAATGACCGCAGGGCCCGGAGACGGTTCTGGAACGTCGGCCCCGGTGGCGGTGAACCCGTCTCTCCGCAGAACCTGGCCCGCTACACCCGGACACTCCGTCAGAAGGCTTTCCTCTCTCGCTCTCGTCTGGGGACTCTGCCATTACGCCATGCATGAATGATTCACAAGTCAGTGTTGGTTGCAAATAGTGATTCATATTTCATACCATTCATATTTCATATCTTCTTTATCCCTGGAACCGGGCCATGCTGGCCCCCCAGGCTGCTCCAGGTGGTTCTGACCCAAATGCATTCATTCATTTATTCATTCATTCATTTATTCATTCATTTCATTCATTCATTCTCACTGTGGAGGCAGATGTGATGGACTGCTTGATTTGCTTGATGGTGTTTTTGCTAACCTTGGAGAGATGTTCTGTTTCTGCAGAAGCTCTGCTTTAGTCCCGGCTAGCGCGTTGACCGTGTGGCTAACTAGCCCTCCCTAGGTCTCTGTTGGACTGGTCAACTACCAGTACACCAGCCATGGTCCCCCTGTCTGGGTCAACGCTGGGCTCAGAGTGAACGCAGAGGGGCTGGTTGCTGGTGTGCTGGTCGTGGGTTCGATTCCCAATGTGTGCAGCTGACCTGTAGGCATGGCGAGGCCCATAAGGCTCCTAATGACCTGGTTCTGGGGTCGCTGTGACTAACTGAGAAGTGGCGGTGCCGTCACCAGGCCCTCATCTCTCCATGACTAGACCTCTGTACTCCCAGCCCCATTCTGTCAGTCGGGACTGGATTAAACAGAAATCATTTGAGAAACTCCTTTTATGGAACCCTTGAGAGCGGGGTAAGGAGAGTGTTTTACCAACAGGGGGCGCTGCATCCCTGGCTGCAGGTGTCCTCTTAATATTCAGAGCACTGCTGAGTTTATCATAAGGAATGTTTTATTAATTCACCAACCTGCAAAAAAAATGACCTCAGTATTTTCCTAACCTAATCGTGTTTGTTCTCTTCAGCCCCTGTGCAAACCAACACTGTTTATTTTTCTTTGTAGAAGAGTGTAGTACATATACTGGGGTAGTTGTTTGTGAGTACTACATAGTTTGCAGTACTAATATGAAAAACAGGTTCATCTAAATTGTAGATTAACTAATGCAGTTCATCTAGTTCAGAGAAGATGTTAATGAACCTAGCTAAATAGACCCAGCATTCAGAGATGGGAGGAAATGGAGTTGGTGCTGTCAGAGTAGAGACAGTAGAGTAGAGACAGTAGAGTAGAGACAGTAGAGTAGAGACAGGGGAGTAGAGACAGTAGAGTAGAGACAGTAGAGTAGAGACAGTAGAGTAGAGACAGTAGAGTAGAGACAGTAGAGTAGAGACAGTAGAGTAGAGACAGTGGAGTAGAGACAGGGGAGTAGAGACAGTAGAGTAGAGACAGTAGAGTAGAGACAGTAGAGTAGAGACAGTAGAGTAGAGATAGGGGAGTAGAGACAGTAGAGTAGAGACAGGGGAGTAGAGACAGTAGAGTAGAGATAGGGGAGTAGAGACAGTAGAGTAGTGATATTGGAGTAGAGACAGTAGAGTAGCAGAGTATTACAGTAGTAATATGGGCCCCAGACATGTATAATATAGTAAATATATGAACTGTATTTCAGGGTGAAATACAGTTCCTGAAGTGTGTGGTCCATTATCCGCCATGTTGTACTGCCAGGTGGATACTTCGTTACTTCAGGACGTGAAACCCCCCCGCGATTTGACAAGGGAAAGCTCTGGAGACGCTCTGCAGCTAACCAGTTCACACCGGTGCAACCTTCTCACCTTACTAGCATTCTGAAACCGTTTCAGCGCAAATCTCTGAACCGGGTTTAGGGTGGTCTGACCACGGCCCAATCAAACGCTCTCCAGACCTACCGGGCCAAGCCAATGGGGTTGGTGCTAGCATTAGATAATGTATACCACGTTTAGTATTCAATAGTTGAAACCTAATTTAGTATTGGATAGTTTAAACCTAATTGAGTATTGGATAGTTTAAAGCTGATTTAGTGTTGAATAATCTAAACCTGATTTAGCCTTCGATAGTTTAAAACCGTATTTAGTATTGGATAGTTCCTACTTCCTACTTAATCTAATGTAAACTAGTCCTAGCTAACCTTATTTGATCCTGGTCATGAAGAAGACTGGAGGATCGGTTCTTCTTCTGCTCCGTTCATCAGAAGGTGGAGTTGTGCTGGAGCTAGTGGTGGTGTACCAGCAGGTTCCAGGGGCCAGCGTGGGACTGAAAGATGTCCATCCTATCAGAAGGTGGAGTTGTGCTGGAGCTAGTGGTGGTGTACCAGCAGGTTCCAGGGGCCAGCGTGGGACTGAAAGATGTCCATCCTATCAGAAGCCACACTGCGGTCAACCCAAAGGTTAATGGCCTGAAAGCCTGCTGTTAAAACGAGTCCCACCCCAAGACGGGTTTTAACATTTGATCGTAACGATGTGGCTGATCAGGATGATCAATCATCCCTTCCATTAAGATAACGACTTGCACTCCAAGGTTTGAAGCGTAGACGCTGTCCTTTATCCGATAATGTCACGTAGTAGTCTTGGTTTGTGTAAAACCGAACAATGAATTTATCTTGTTGTGGATGGAAGATATTCTACTAATGTTCCTCTTACTGTGATGACACAAGTTAATGACGTGGAAAAGAGTCGTTTGGATTCATAAAGACCTCATAAAAGCAACTGGGCCCTAACTGAACCCACCAGTTAAAGGGCCAGCGTGTGGGATGTAGGGCCATCTAGCAGTGAGACTGCAGATCGCAACCAACTGATTTCACCAGGATGGTTTGATTCTGAGTAGAGATGCTTTGACATGTTCTATCTCTGTTTAATCTCTCTCTCTCTCTCTCTCTCTCTCTCTCTCTCTCTCTCTCTCTCTCTCTCTCTCTCTCTCTCTCTCTCTCTCTCTCTCTCTCTCTCTCTCTCTCTCTCTCTCTCTCTCTCTCTCTCTCTCTCTCTCTCTCTCTCTCTCTCTCTCTCTCTCACATACATATATCTGTTCTTGCTCGATATCTGTGGAGATAGATGAATAGTAGATTTAAGCCTGTAATATGAATTATCTGTATGTCATAGAGGTTTTTATCACATGTACAGCCCAGATGATGTGTGGTAACCTACCTGGTCCCTCACCAGGACACAAAGCGGGCATGAATGGACCAGACTGCACATGTCAGACTGACTTAAGAAACCAGCCAATCACAGTACCCCAAGAGGGAGGGAGAGACGATGGAGGGAGAGAGGGAGAGATGATGGAGGGAGATGGGGAGGAGGGAGGGAGGGAGAGAGGATAGAGAGAAGTCGGGAGGGAGAGATGGGAAGGGGAAAGAAGGATGAGAGCGAGAGAGATGGGGGAGGGAGGGTGGATGTAGATTTTTTTTTTTGCCTCAGCACCACCACCACTATTGCCTCCACCACCACTATTGCCTCCACCACCACTATTGCCTCCACCACCACTATTGCCTCCACCACCACTAACACCTCCACCACCACTATGTCCAGACCTCTAGACCTCCAGATCTCCTCCAGTCCTCTAGACCTCTTGTCCTCCTCCAGTCCTCTAGTCCTCCAGTCCTCCTCCAGTCCTCTAGTCCTCCAGTCCTCCTCCAGTCCTCTAGTCCTCCAGTCCTCCTCCAGTCCTCTAGTCCTCCAGTCCTCCTCCTACAGAATCTTTAATGAACCTGGGGATTCGTCGTGACAAGCGTCTGCTCTGACCTTGAGGAGATTACAGTAGCAACACCGTGAAATGACCAGGCCTCTCCACAGCCCCCCTCTCCTCCTACCACCTCATTCACTCTCTCTACTGCTGATCTCTCCTCCTACCACCTCGTTCCCTCTCTCTACTGCTGATCTCTCCTCCTACCACCTCGTTCCCTCTCTCTACTGCTGATCTCTCCTCCTACCACCTCATTCACTCTCTCTACTGCTGATCTCTCCTCCTACCACCTCGTTCCCTCTCTCTACTGCTGATCTCTCCTCCTACCACCTCGTTCCCTCTCTCTACTGATCTCTCCTCCTACCACCTCGTTCACTCTCTCTACTGATCTCTCCTCCTACCACCTCGTTCCCTCTCTCTACTGATCTCTCCTCCTACCACCTCGTTCCCTCTCTCTACTGATCTCTCCTCCTACCACCTCATTCACTCTCTCTACTGATCTCTCCTCCTACCACCTCGTTCACTCTCTCTACTGATCTCTCCTCCTACCACCTCGTTCACTCTCTCTACTGATCTCTCCTCCTACCACCTCATTCACTCTCTACTGATCTCTCCTCCTACCACCTCATTCACTCTCTCTACTGATCTCTCCTCTCCTCCTACCATCTCGTTCCCTCCCTCTACTGCTGATCTCTCCTCCTACCACCTCGTTCCCTCTCTCTACTGATCTCTCCTCCTACCACCTCGTTCACTCTCTCTTCTGATCTCTCCTCCACCACCTCGTTCACTCTCTCTACTGATCTCTCCTCCTACCACCTCGTTCACTCTCTCTACTGATCTCTCCTCCTACCACCTCGTTCACTCTCTCTACTGATCTCTCCTCCTACCACCTCATTCACTCTCTACTGATCTCTCCTCCTACCACCTCATTCACTCTCTCTACTGATCTCTCCTCCTACCACCTCATTCACTCTCTACTGATCTCTCCTCCTACCACTTCGTTCACTCTCTCTACTGATCTCTCCTCCTACCACCTCGTTCCCTCTCTCTACTGATCTCTCCTCTCCTCCTACCACCTCATTCACTCTCTCTACTGCTGATCTCTCCTCTCCTCCTACCACCTCGTTCCCTCCCTCTACTGCTGATCTCTCCTCCTACCACCTCGTTCCCTCTCTCTACTGCTGATCTCTCCTCCTACCACCTCGTTCACTCTTTCCTTCTCTGTTCTTTACTGTTAGCAGTCCGTCTCAGATAGTCCAGGAACGTACAGCATCAGATTTCCTTGAAAATGCATCCATCCTCCACTAAACATGCGTCCACCCTCCACTAAATCTGCCTCTTAACGAGCGTACGCAGCGCCCAGGGGAAGGAAAACAATCAGGGTCTTCATCTCAGTTCTTTGGATATTGTGGCTGCATGTTCTGTTCATATTGGGCTTTTGGTTCCCAACGTGGGCTGTAATTATGCAGTGTATAATAGGCACGCACCTGCCTCCTTACGGACGAGGTGACAGGCGGGCTGTTCATTTAATTGAATGAAATGTGAGCAATATTGAGCTCATGGTTCAACAGACACCCCGCCTCCACCTCCTCCAGCTCCTCCAGCTCCTCCACCTCCTCCACCTCCTCCAGCTCCTCCTCCCTCTTCAGCAGCAAGCACCTCAACTACAACCAATGAATAAATCCCGCTGTTTCAGGCATGATCGGAACCCCCCGTGAGGGGTTAGCGTCTCCAAGGCTGAGCGGAGAGATTCATGAACGCTGACGCCGGGGACGAGCCCATTGGCTGCCGTCTGAGGCGCGTTTCAGAAAGCACCGCGCGCTGAACCGGAGCGTGATGAATAGAGCGGTTACGAGATGGAAACAAGCGGCGAGCAGCGGCTGAAAGCTCCGCCGCTTACAAACATTTATGAATCACTTTAACTGCAGGCCTGAAGGTCTCGGCCCAACAGCTAGCGGAGAAGATGGATGCTGGGGGAGGTTCTTAGGTGGGGGGCGTTGCTGGGGGATTTCTAGGGCGATGTTGCTACAGGCCGGTTGCTACGTGCCGGTTGCTAGAGGCCGGTTGCTAGAGGCCGGTTGCTAGAGGCCGGTTGCTAGAGGCCGGTTGCTAGGGGCCGGTTGCTACAGGCCGGTTGCTAGGGGCCGGTTGCTAGGAGCCGGTTGCTACAGGCCGGTTGCTAGAGGCCGGTTGCTTGAGGCCGGTTGCTAGAGGCTGGTTGCTAGGGGCCGGTTGCTACAGGCCGGTTGCTACAGGCCGGTTGCTAGAGGCCGGTTGCTACAGGCCGGTTGCTACAGGCCGGTTGCTAGCCACTCTCTTAATGATTTATAGGTGTTTATATTTGTCATTATAATATATTAATGTTAGGGTTGTCCATCTAGAATCCATTCAATTGTTATCTTTCATTGAAAGAAAGATGGTCTGTATTTCATCATGAAATGGGTAGAAACGAGAATATTAGCATCTGGTTCATCCTCCAGCTAGGATGACCTCCTGACTCACAAACACTGTCTGCCTTCTCACCATGTTGCCATGACAACCGGACCAGCCAGCACAGCGTGTCCAACTCACCCTCCTCTCCCTGGTCTCCCCCACTCTCTCTGATCTCCCCCACTCTCCCTCCCCCGCCGGCACGTGCCTCATTTTGACATTCTCACGACTCCCGGGAGAGGCCTTGCTCAGAACCACATCCCCAGTGTAGAGTTTAGGAGCGACCCCAGACACGGCCCTCTCCCCTGGGACAGCTCAGGGCGTAACCCCCCCTCGCCCCTCTCTGTCAATCCCATCTCTATATAGCAGCAACAATCTGGAGCGACCAATCAGAACTCCTGAAGAGAACGGGGGGAAGGTGTCTATCAATCCTATTTATGTAACCTCAATAATTAAAGGAGGATTTCATATTAAAGGAAACTGAAGGAAAATGTGTTTTAATCAGACTCTGAACAGAATACAGTCCTTAAGACCAAGCCTCCCCCCCCCCCCCCCCCCCCCCCCCCCATCTGGTCCCACAGAGCGGTTCTGTAAAGAGCAGAACCAGAACATCTGGTGGGATGTTCTGTGCCAGCAGCATGGACTCATATTCCTCCTGCAGTAGAATTCTGATGAGGTCGAGACAACTTAATGGTTAGAGAATGTTGTGAAAGCAATGGACAAGGGTATCCACCAAGGTGAAAGGGTGAGGGAAACTGGGTGAAAGGGTGAGGGAGATCAGGTTAGAGGATGAGGGAAACTGGGTGAAAGGGTGAGGGAGGCCAGGTTAGAGGATGAGGGAAACTGGGTGAAAGGGTGAGGGAAACTGGGTGAAAGGGTGAGGGAGGTCAGGTTAGAGGATGAGGGAAACTGGGTGAAAGGGTGAGGGAGGCCAGGTTAGAGGATGAGGGAAACTGGGTGAAAGGGTGAGGGAGGCCAGGTTAGAGGAGGAGGGAAACTGGGTGAAAGGGTTAGGGAGGCCAGGTTAGAGGAGGAGGGAAACTGGGTGAAAGGGTGAGGGAGGCCAGGTTAGAGGAGGAGGGAAACTGGGTGAAAGGGTGAGGGAAACTGGGTGAAAGGGTGAGGGAGGCCAGGTTAGAGGAGGAGGGAAACTGGGTGAAAGGGTTAGGGAGGCCAGGTTAGAGGATGAGGGAAACTGGGTGAAAGGGTGAGGGAGGCCAGGTTAGAGGAGGAGGGAAACTGGGTGAAAGGGTGAGGGAGGCCAGGTTAGAGGAGGAGGGAAACTGGGTGAAAGGGTTAGGGAGGCCAGGTTAGAGGATGAGGGAAACTCATGGCCTTGTTCTCCAACCCTGGCTTGGAGCTGATGGAAGCACAGAGCGAGACGATGAACGCTGTTGAAGCTGTTGAAGCTGTTAGGTGTTCTGCAGACCAGCTCGGCTTGGTATTGCTTTGTTAAAACTCTAAATAAAAGTGTTAAACTTATTCAGCGGTTTCCTGATCTCTTTCCTTGTTAGAGTTGAAGTGTTGTACTTTCTACAACATTAGTTACAACACATTAGTTGGGGTTGGTATGGGTTACTTAGGGTGGGTGCGTGTTAGTGAGGGTTGTTGTGGGCTAGTTAAGGTTAGTGTGGGTTAGTTAGGGTTGTTGTGGGTTATGGCTAGTTAAGGTTGGTGTGGGTTAGTTAGTTGGGGTTAGTGAGAGTTGGTGTGGGTGGAGCTACAGGGGTTAGAGATGGTGTTGGTTAGGGATAGCTAGCTTAGAGTTTTGGTTAGTTTGTGTTGTGATTTCCAGCCGTGTTTCACATTCTACTTAGTCAACAGGCATGTTAGGTAACCATGGTTACCATCACACTCGATTCTAGAATGACTCTAGAATGTTTCGACCAATCGAAAGAAACTATTTAAACACAAGGTGCACCTCCAGTAGTTTGCCCCCATACTGATGAGCCTAATGTAATAGTACGCACTAAGTGTACTTTGTAGTACATTCTGGTGTGAATAGAGCACTGTAATTATGTCAGCTGTATGTTCTGTATGATATCTAATGTATTCATTCCCCCTCTGGGAAGAGGAAGTACATACAGATAAGCAGGAAGCAGGCCAACAGTCCTAATGATTCTCCTGGGAAGAGGAAGTACATACAGATAAGCAGGAAGCAGGCCATCAAACCTAATGATTCTCCTGGTATTCTAATACTAATCACTCTCCTTATCCCCCAACAACCAACAACTTTCCAATTATTTCTCATTTCTCTGTGGGGCCTTGCAGGCGTGATAAATCCGTGTTGTAAACACGGTCCTAGAGTTACATGCATCACTTTAGTTAGCGCTCTGCTAACCCATTTACTGCTGTGGCAACAGAAGGAATCCACACCGGGTAAGAAATGCCTTCTAGTGAGACTGCACCCACAGCTCTACCCCCCTACACCACCATACACCACCCTGCACCACCCTCCAGCTCCCAGCCATGCTTCTCGGCCTGTGTTGTAGCTTTGTTCTTTCAGAGGAAGGTAATGACACATAATGGCTGATAGCTGGAACATCGCAGCACTGCAGGGAGCTGGGAGCCATTACAAGATGAACAACAGACGGAGAAGCTAGCCAGCTATACTCTGACCCACATGTACAGACAAAAGAGCCTCTTTTTCCGATGGGACCAGCAGGGGGTTTGGGCGTCACAGCCAGAGGGCCTGGGTGGCTTCATGTAGGTCCTCTGGGGATCCAGCAGGAGCGTCTCGTATAGACCAAACACGAACACACGGACATCTGCTGTTCTTTTGAAGAGCGGGAAACATGAGACGTGTCTTTGTTTCTTAGCTGGAGCAAAAGTCTTCAGACAATAGGACGAATATCAGGGTTTGAAGAGAAACTAAAACCAGACATGTTCCTCAGCCTTCTACCCTGAGGAGCTGTGGACCTGAAGATCTGAGCCGGAGAGTTCGGAGGAGTGTGTGTTTGTAACTCCAGGTTGTTGTGATGTCTCCTGCTGACACATGTTTTATTAATCCTGTCAGGGTTGCGTCAGATTGCAGCCTGGGTCCCTGCAGTGCAGGATCTCCAGCCGTGTGGAGCGGTTAGAACAGAATGAACAGTGCTGCGGCACGCTTGTGTGCTCCACCCCGGCGGCTTTTCATTTGAAGGCAGGATGGAGGTTCAACACGAGAGGCCTGACGTAGCAGACGAAGACTGAAGCACCCCCGTTCTCCCTGAGCTTCATTCAGTCGTTCAGGAGGACTCCTGTCTCCATGGAGGTTACAGAGTGTTGAGTGGGCTCTTCTCCTGGGTCGTCTTGCAGGTCCAGAACCTCTTAGAGAGTCTGGTTCGGTTTGGATTCAGTGATTCTCTTCTTTCTTTGCTGCCTCACTTGTTGAGAGGTGAGGAGGGGACGGTGGTGGATCCATGAGAAGCAGTGCTGTAACCAGCTCTTACATTCAGGCCGAGGCATTTCCTGGGCAACAGAAATGTCAGGTTCTGAACTCTTCTCTGATCTGCTTTGTGCTCCTCTCTCTCCTGTTACTCCTCCTCTCCCCCTCCTCTTCTCCTCCATCTCTCTCCTCCCCTCTCCTTCTTTCTTATCCTCTCTTTCTCTTATCTCCTCTCCAGTGATGAGATGGACACACACACACACACACACACACACACACACACACACACACACACACACACACACACACACACACACACACACACACTTATTCGTGTGTACACCTTACTCGTGTGGTGTCTATCAGAGTGGCAGATCAGGGTTAGAGTGTGCAGGGTTAGAGAGTGCAGGGTTAGAGTGCAGGGTTAGAGTGTAGGGTTAGAGTGCAGGGTTAGAGTGTGCAGGGTTAGAGTGTGCAGGGTTAGAGTGTGTAGGGTTAGAGAGTAGGGTTAGAGAGTAGGGTTAGAGAGTGCAGGGTTAGAGTGTGCAGGGTTAGAGTGTGCAGGGTTAGAGTGTAGGGTTAGAGAGTGCAGGGTTAGAGTGTAGGGTTAGAGAGTGCAGGGTTAGAGTGTAGGGTTAGAGTGTGCAGGGTTAGAGTGCAGGGTTAGAGTGTGCAGGTTAGAGTGTGCAGGTTAGAGTGTGCAGGGTTAGAGTGTGCAGGTTAGAGTGTGCAGGTTAGAGTGTGCAGGTTAGAGTGCAGGGTTAGAGTGCAGGGTTAGAGAGTGCAGGGTTAGAGAGTGCAGGTTAGAGTGTGCAGGGTTAGAGAGTGCAGGGTTAGAGTGTGCGTAATGTTGACTGTGTTTCTCCTACATGCAGTGGCGCAGCTGGATGCATGTTTATTATTATGTTATTAAAAAAAGGCTCACCAAATCCTATTCATAAATATATATCATCTGTGCCCCCTACTGCACCCCTCAAGTGTTACATCCTCATTATTGTCGTTAGAGAAATACTGACAGCAGAATAGTGTTCTGCTATAGAAGAATAAAAAAGGCATGATGTTACTGTAGGTGGCTCATGATGCTACTGTAGGTGGCTCATGATGCTACTGTAGGTGGCTCATGATGCTACTGTAGGTGGCTCATGATGCCTCTAGACTAAAGGTAGGAAGCATGAAGAGAAAAAGTACACAATTGACTCCATAAAAAAAACAAGCCTACATATTTGATTGTGTACAACAGAAGCGACAGTATTGTGAAACCCAAACTGGGATGGCTACAAATTGCAGACTGAAATGTATTTGCGCCAACATGATTGCAGAAAGAAAATAGGTTTGTGCACAAAGCGCGCTGGCATGCTATTTCTTGTGATGTTACGTTGTTTTACCGTTTTCAGATTGTTGGTTACCAGAGGAGGGTCTCTGGTACTAGAGGAGGGTCTCTGGTACCAGAGGAGGGTCTCTGGCACCAGAGGAGGGTCTCTGGCACCAGAGGAGGGTCTCTGGTACCAGAGGAGGGTCTCTGGTACCAGAGGAGGGTCTGTTGGCCGGGGGTTCATGTAACTCTCAGATGTTACTCGTGGCTTTAGCCGGGCTCAGCGGCTGTAATCCTCAGCTCAGATACTTTTACAAATCCTGTGTAATTATATTTCCCCATATACTGGCAGGCGGCAACAGCCTAATTCCTCCATAATGGTGACGGTTAGAGTGGCTGGATTCTGCAACACACTCCTGGGTGGAAACTCTGTTTGTACCTCCTCTACCCCTGTGTCCTCCAGCCTCCTCTGCCCAGCCTCCTCCACTAGCCTCCAGCCTCCTCCACTAGCCTCCAGCCCCCACCACCCAGCCTCCAGCCTCCTCCACCCAGCCTCCAGCCTCCTCCACCCAGCCTCCAGCCCCCACCACCCAGCCTCCAGCCTCCTCCACTAGCCTCCAGCCTCCTCCACTAGCCTCCAGCCCCCACCACCTAGCTTCTAGCTCCCTCCACCTAGCCTCCAGCTCCCTCCACCTAGCCTCTAGCTCCCTCCACCTAGCCTCCAGGTCCCTCCACCTAGCCTCTAGCTCCCTCCACCTAGCCTCTAGCTCCCTCCACCTAGCCTCCAGCTCCCTCCACCTAGCTTCTAGCTCCCTCCACCTAGCTTCTAGCTCCCTCCACCTAGCCTCCAGCTCCCTCCACCTAGCCTCCAGCCCCCACCACCCAGCCTCCAGCCTCCTCCACTAGCCTCCAGCCTCCTCCACTAGCCTCCAGCCTCCTCCACCTAGCCTCCAGCCTCCTCCACCCAACCTCCAGCCCCCACCTCCAGCCCCCACCACCTAGCCTCTAGCTCCCTCCACCTAGCCTCTAGCTCCCCCCATCTAGCGGATGGGGGGCGGGGGGGTGGGGGTGGGGGGGCGGGGCTTTATCCGCCTCACTCTGCGCTGCATTCGTTTCCCGTACGGTTGAACAGGCCAACGTTAAAACACAATTAGATTTTAGTATGCGTCTCATTCTATATTTAAGACTTCAGAATAGAATGCATCTCATTCTATTGGTGTGTTTTTGATGCCTTTTCTTATAAGGCACATGTAAAAGTTTCTTATCGAGAGTGAATTCCCAGTGTTTTATTTAATAAATCATATCATTGGCTGAGAGTCTTAATGGCTAGTTAGCGCCTGAGCTAATCAATGAGCACTTACCTTAATGGTCGCTGTTGGCTAATTAAAGCTTATCTGCAAATGAAGCAGCATCTGATATCCCCTGTAACTCTGCATAATGTAGAACCTGGATTCTGACCTAACAACATTCAATCATTAAATTGGTTTGACTATCTCACTTGCAGTCATAGAGTAGTTTGGATGCTGGGCTTATCAGATGAAAGGCTTTACTTTTGTAAAACGGTAACAACTGATGTTACTAGAGAACATATATAATCCTGACATAAGTTACTAATATAATTGCTTCTATTCATGATTTGCTTAATTAGTGATTCAAGCTAGGGTGGCCAAATTATTGAGCATTTGTTGTCATATTTGTTAAAATTCTCTTTAAATCCTGAGTGTATTTAGGCAATCCAATCAGTTTATTCGGCCCAAATGAAACGATTGCCTGCCTACCTACCCGGCTACCTGGGCGCGCTCTGCCCGTGTGCTCAGTGCGCATGACGGGCGTGGCTACACAGGGCTAGCAGACCTGTTGCTAAAGCTAGCGAGCTAGTAACACATGACCGGAGTGGCTACACAGGGCTAGCAGACCTGTTGCTAAAGCTAGCGAGCTAGTAACACATGACCGGAGTGGCTACACAGGGCTAGCAGACCTGTTGCTAAAGCTAGCGAGCTAGTAACACATGACCGGAGTGGCTACACAGGGCTAGCAGACCTGTTGCTAAAGCTAGCGAGCTAGTAACACATGACCGGAGTGGCTACACAGGGCTAGCAGACCTGTTGCTAAAGCTAGCGAGCTAGTAACACATGACCGGAGTGGCTACACAGGGCTAGCAGACCTGTTGCTAAAGCTAGCGAGCTAGTAACACATGACCGGAGTGGCTACACAGGGCTAGCAGACCTGTTGCTAAAGCTAGCGAGCTAGTAACACATGACCGGAGTGGCTACACAGGGCTAGCAGACCTGTTGCTAAAGCTAGCGAGCTAGTCACGTGTTTTGGGGGAGTGGAGAGAGGCCTGAAGGGAGGGGTGGGATTTTTCCGGTTGGATACTTTCAAATTCTAGCTTACTCTGGCTGGTTTCTCCAAATTGCCCACCCTAGCGATAATTGTTCTACTTAATATAAATATTTGATTCATTCATTTTTCTTTTCAATACACATTTGATTTTAAATGATTTTTGAAACCTGTATCCATTGGTGGTCTGCGGTGTGTGAAATAATGGATACATTGCTAATAACCTCATATATATAATATCCTGGTAATAATGCATCAGAATCATGCCCTAGAACTTGAAGGGGGTTGTGATCACGGTGGATCTACTCCCCTAAAAGGTGGGGAACCCCAGACAGTTTCTTAGTCCCTGAGGGAGATCCAAGAGCTCGTCTTCATACAGAAGCACTATCTGACCGCAGGGCTACACTTTAATATTCACACTTTCTCATTAAAGTCTTGACAACTATTTAAAGTGCTATACTATTAAAATAAGAGTGATGTTGAATTATTAAAAGCCAAACTACTAAGAGAATAAGGTAGACCTTAAACCCACATTGTACCCTTATATATATATATATATATATATATATATATATATATATATATATATATATATATATATATATATATATATATATATATATATATACCTCTTCCTGAGGTGCCTACAGACCAGTCAGCAGGGTACCGAGACCAGACAGAGCAGGTCAGCTATAGCGTCTCTGGTTGGGTTCCTAGCTGGAGATGTGTTTAGACTACTGGTGGTGTACTATCTCTTGGCGTGTGTGTTGGAACCCAGTCCAAAGCTCAACAGGCTGACCATGACGCGAGGGAACCCTCTGTTTTCCTTGAGAGCTTTCGAGGATATCCATAGTGGGAGAGGGACTTGAATACAGATGTTCGAAAGCGAACCCAACGCTGGTCTGCTTTGGATTCACGGAGAGCGTCTTGCGGAGTCCTTAGACGATGTCAGCTTCATGTTGAGAGCCCGCAGCACATTCACACACTTCCTGTCTTTTAAACAAACCCCAGGATTCCCACACTGATCCCCGGGCGCTGGGAAGGTTAGGCCTGTGCTTCCCAGGATCCCAAGGTTCTACCAGGGATTGGAGGGATTATGACCATTGCTGCAGCAGAGCTGCTGAGGAAACCAAAGAGACTCCAAGGCCTGAAGCCTTTCCCTCGCATCGCTCTCAGGAACGTAACTCATGAACCTTGAACACGTTGTTGAATTGAACATTTGATATTGAATCGGTTAATCACTTTGTAAATGAGCTAGCGGGGTTAACGCTAAACTACCTCGTCCAATAGAACCCAGACGGTCTATGAAGGCCTCGTGAGACCTGGCTCCGTGCTCTAGTGCTGCAGGAGACCGGCTACCCCCTGGGGTTATGTGGACGCCTCATGTCCAGGGCTCAACATTCACACTCAGAGGGCTGGGGTTAGAGGGCTAGGGTTAGAGGGCTGGGGTTAGAGGGCTAGGGTTAAGGGTTAGGGGTTAAGGGTTAGAGGGCTAGGGTTAGAGGTTAAGGGTTAGAGAGATAGGGTTAGGGGTTAGGGTTAGAGGGATATGTTTAGGGGTTAAAGGTTAGAGAGGTAGGGTTAGGGGTTATGAGACCTATGGTCCGAAGAGGACTATAATTACTGTACCTACTCCAGGTCTGGGTTGGGTCTATAATCACTGTACCCACTCAGCCTGCTGCACACTGCTTTCTGATGCAGTGTGTGTGCATGTGTGCGTGAATGTGTGTGTGTGTGTGTGTGTGTGTGTGTGTGTGTGTGTGTGTGTGTGTGTGTGTGTGTGTGTGTGTGTGTGTGTGTGTGTGTGTGTGTGTGTGTGTGTGTGTGTGTGTGTGTGTGTGTGTGTCATCACGTGTAGAAAGCTAATGAGTCTGTCTGTTCTCATACTGGGGAGCAGCTTTTAATTTCTCTCCTCTCTCCTCCTCCTCCCATCTCATCCCCTCTCTCTCCTGTCTCTCTGCGACACAAGCCTTTAATTCTCCTCTCTCTCGCTCTCCCTCCCCCCTCCCTCCCTCCCTCCCTCTCTCCCACCCCAAGCCATTTTATCTCTGACACAAGGCTTTCTATTCCCTTCACTGTTGATCTGTGTGCTGGCAGCTGATAGGCTGATGTGTGTGCAGGCTGCTGATTGGCTGAGCCAGTTGTACCTGGTAGTTTCCCTTCAGAGCAGAAAGCAGGACGAAGCCAAGAGAATGGTAATGGGGGTTCTGTGTTGTCAGGAGAATGGTGATAGGGGCTGGATGCTGGAGTTGTTAGGAGGGTTAGCGCTGCGCCACAGCCCTTTTGAAGTGCACAAAGCTGAAGCTTACGGCCGTATTGTTCTGGAGGATAAATACTGGGCTGAATATAAAGCTGCACACTAAACTTTCATTGTAAAGATCAAATAGGTCCAACGAGATCCAGAATACAAAATGGGACCAGAGCCTCAGACAAGCCTCCTGCTGCAGCTCCTCAAAAAACCTCCTTTTCTGGGTGCATTCCATGGTACCTTTAGGTTATGGGGTTAGGGTTAGTGAGGGGCTAGTTAGTGAGGGGTAAGTGAGGGGTTAGTTAGTGAGGGATTAGTGTTAGTGAGGGGTTAGTTAGTGAGGGATGAGTGTTAGTGAGGGGCTAGTTAGTGAGGGGTAAGTGAGGGGTTAGTTAGTGAGGGATTAGTGTTAGTGAGGGGTTAGTTAGTGAGGGATGAGTGTTAGTCTGGGGCTAGTTAGTGGGGGGTAAGTGAGGGGTTAGTTAGTGAGGGATTAGTGTTAGTGAGGGGTAAGTGAGGGGTTAGTTAGTGAGGGATTAGTGTTAGTGAGGGGTAAGTGAGGGGTTAGTGAGGGATGAGTGTTAGTGAGGGGCTAGTTAGTGAGGGGTTAGTTAGTGAGGAATTAGTGTTAGTGAGGGGCTAGTTAGTGAAGGGTTAGTTAGTGAGGGATGAGTGTTAGTGAGAGGCTAGTTAGTGAGGGGTTAGTTAGTGAGGGATTAGTGTTAGTGAGGGGTCAGTAGCCAACAGACTTGGGAGACGGGAAAGTTCAGTTGTGTCTGAAGGTGAAGGCGAGTGTGGTTATTGACCAACACCTCGGATGACCTCAGCTTGACGATCTGTTTTGGCATTTCTGTGTGTGAGAGGGAAAGCAGAGCAAGAACATTGAAAAATGGATTTCAGATTTCGCGCTGAACTTGTGACCCGTTTTCTGCTGAGTGGGTCCACTGAAAAATGATACGGTACCATTAGCCCCTGAAGCTTTACATTTGCAAGACAGTTTCAGCATGTAAAGAAGTGCTCTGTACTCTAGTATACGTAGAGACTGGAAAGATGAGTGATTTATTAGCTTCAAAAAGCCTTCATCTTTTAAAATTGCTGCAACCAGGACTCACTACAATGCTACTATCACAGAATACTGCGAGTTTAACAGGACAATACTATGACTATTACAGTAGAATACTACGACTATAACAGGACAATACTATGACTATTACAGTAGAATACTACGACTATAACAGGACAATACTATGACTATTACAGTAGAATACTACGACTATAACAGGACAATACTATGACTATTACAGTAGAATACTACGACTATAACAGGACAATACTATGACTATTACAGTAGAATACTACGACTATAACAGGACAATACTATGACTATAACAGTAGAATACTACGACTATAACAGGACAATACTATGACTATTACAGTAGAATACTACGACTATAACAGGACAATACTATGACTATTACAGTAGAATACTACGACTATAACAGGACAATACTATGACTATTACAGTAGAATACTACGACTATAACAGGACAATACTATGACTATTACAGTAGAATACTACGACTATAACAGGACAATACTATGACTATTACAGTAGAATACTACGACTATAACAGGACAATACTATGACTATTACAGTAGAATACTACGACTATAACAGGACAATACTATGACTATAACAGCAGAATACCCCTCTGTGTTCTATGATTCGGTCTTGAGGCGGGGGCGGGGTAGCGTCTTGCTGACGGGTCTCTGGTCTCATCACCTGGGCCTCTCATCCTCTCGCTCTGCTCAGACAGGGTGGCGGGACTTCCTGAGACTGCACTCTGATCTGCCGTCAGCATCAGAAGCTAATGTGGTTCCAAAGGAAATCACGGGGACATGGCTGTTGTTCAGAGGTCCATATTCAGCATGGATTGATGAAGTATATAGAAGATATAATATGTATAATATCCTCTTATTCTGTAGCGGTGTTTCCATGGAACGGAGACTTTGGATTTGATGTGATGCAAAGTCTTTATTCAAATACAATAAATTATAAAAAGGTGTTTTGTTCAGGAGGGATTTTAACTCACATCATTGTAGACGCATGAATAATGAAGTGGACACAAACCACGTCATTTTATAAATATATCTTCAACCTAAAATGTATTTAAAAAGGTACATTTACAAACACAACACAATCATACCATTTCAACATTATGTTTAAAGGTGCAGTGTAGAGTTTAGTGGCATCTAGAGGAACGGACATAAAGGGAATACAATATTCAAGTATGTTTAATTAGTGTGTACTCCAATGAAAATATGAATCATTGTGTTTTCAATACCTAGAAATGACCCCTTTCTATCTACATGGGTGGTGGGTCCTCTTCCATGGAGCCCGCCATGTTCCTACAGAAGCCCTGAAGGGACACACCACAATGCGGAACAATTCACAATCATGATCGCTATCTTACTTGTAGACTATGATCTATAGTTTCCTCGAGATGCTTCATGTATATGTCTTCAGAAGCAATTAACCTCTGACCCTCCTCCTCCTTTACTCTCCTCTCCTCCTCCTTTACTCCCCTCTCCTCCTCTTCTCCTCTCCTCTCCTCCTCCTTCACTCTCCTCTCCTCCTCCTTTACTCTCCTCTCCTCCTCTTCTCCTCTCCTCTTCTCCTCCCCACCTCTCCTCCTCCTTTCCTCCTTTATTCTCCTCTCCTCCTCTCCTCCTCCTTTAGTCTCCTCTCCTTCTGCCCACCTCTCCTCCTCTCCTTCTCTCCTCTTCTCCTCCTCCTTTAGTCTACTCTCCTTCTCCCCACCTCTCCTCCTCTCCTTCTCTCCTCTTCTCCTCCTCCTTTAGTCTCCTCTCCTCCTCCCCACCTCTCCTCATTTTCTCCACCTTTACTCTCCTCTCCTCCTCTCTACCTCTCCTCCTTTCCTCTCCTCCACCACTTCTATTTAGAGACCATTGTGTTTATATAGAGACCAGTGTGTTTATAAAGAGACCAGTGTGTTTATATAGAGACCAGTGTGTTTATAAAGAGACCAGTGTGTTTATAAAGAGACCAGTGTGTTTATATAGAGACCAGTGTGTTTATAAAGAGACCAGTGTGTTTATATAGAGACCAGTGTGTTTATATAGAGACCAGTGTATTTATAAAGAGACCAGTGTGTTTATATAGAGACCAGTGTGTTTATCTAGAGACCAGTGTGTTTATATAGAGACCAGTGTGTTTATATAGAGACCAGTGTGTTTATAAAGAGACCAGTGTGTTTATATAGAGACCAGTGTGTTTATCTAGAGACCAGTGTGTTTATATAGAGACCAGTGTGTTTATAAAGAGACCAGTGTGTTTATATAGAGACCAGTGTGTTTATATAGAGACCAGTGTGTTTATAAAGAGACCAGTGTGTTTATATAGAGACCAGTGTGTTTATCTAGAGACCAGTGTGTTTATATAGAGACCAGTGTGTTTATAAAGAGACCAGTGTGTTTATATAGAGACCAGTGTGTTTATAAAGAGACCAGTGTGTTTATATAGAGACCAGTGTGTTTATAAAGAGACCAGTGTGTTTATATAGAGACCAGTGTGTTTATATAGAGACCAGTGTGTTTATATAGAGACCAGTGTGTTTATATAGAGACCAGTGTGTTTCTATAGAGACCAGTGTGTTTATATAGAGACCAGTGTGTTTATATAGAGACCAGTGTGTTTCTATAGAGACCAGTGTGTTTATATAGAGACCAGTGTGTTTCTATAGAGACCAGTGTGTTTATACAGAGACCAGTGTGTTTATATAGAGACCAGTGTGTTTATATAGAGACCAGTGTGTTTATAAAGAGACCAGTGTGTTTATATAGAGACCAGTGTGTTTATATAGAGACCAGTGTGTTTATATAGAGACCAGTGTGTTTATATAAAGACCAGTGTGTTTATATAGAGACCAGTGTGTTTATATAGAAGACCAACTCACTATGTTGACATAAAGGGCTCATTCTAAGGTAAAAAAAAACCATGATTCTTATTTTCACGCCGAGCATTATACACTAATTAAAACATACTAATGAATGCTATAGTCCATCCCTGCCAAGTCTGTTCCGCTAGCCACCACTTAATTCTAACCACTGCACCTTTAAGAGAGCATGTCTTCTGATGAGCTGGGATCTCGGAGCCAAACTGCTGGGCTGTCGGCCATATTGGTTAGCTCCACGCAAGCCAACCGCCCCCAGGTGTTGAGCAACACCCTGACGGACGAGGAACACTCGCTGCTCATTAGCTGGATGTGTTTCTGTTGTTAGCGAACTAGCTGGAACGCGCCCCACGGTGTGAGCTGACCAGCCCGGGCTGAGGGGGATAGTTGGAACGCGCCCCACGGTGTGAGCTGATCAGCCCGGGCTGAGGGGGATAGTTGGAACGCGCCCCACGGTGTGAGCTGACCAGCCCGGGCTGAGGGAGATGCTCTGTGCGCGCTTCGTCCCATGGACACGTCATGGGTTCTGGTCCTGAGATCATAGGTTCTGGTTCTGAGATCATGGGTTCTGGTCCTGAGAGGTTCTGGTCCTGAGATCATAGGTTCTGGTTCTGAGATCATGGGTTCTGGTCCTGAGAGGTTCTGGTCCTGAGATCATGGGTTCTGGTCCTGAGATCATGGGTTCTGGTCCTGAGGTCATGGGTTCTGGTCCTGATATAGACAGCGTTGAGAGAGTATTGCAGGGATTATGTGGCGTGACTATCAGCCGAGATGTTGTGGGTTCAAACCTCAATAATGTTCTACCTGGAGGCATCCTTGCGCGAACCCCAACCATATGAATGAATGACACTTTCTTTATTTTCGTGTCATCCCCCACAGCATTATTATTAGACCTAGGCCTGCAGCTGTAACCACAGGTTACCAGAGTCCAAGGGATGTCCTTAATGCGCTGGCTTTATTTGACAAGCAGCCAAGAAAAACAAAACTATTCCTTTTATGAAATAGTTTTGGCCTGCTGACTCTGTGATCAGCAGGCCTGACTAGCAGAGCAGAGACTCTGTGATCAGCAGGCCTGACTAGCAGAGCAGAGACTGTGATCAGCAGGCCTGACTAGCAGAGCAGAGACTCTGTGATCAGCAGGCCTGACTAGCAGAGCAGAGACTCTGTGATCAGCAGGCCTGACTAGCAGAGCAGAGACTCTGTGATCAGCAGGCCTGACTAGCAGAGCAGAGACTCTCTGATCAGCAGGCCTGACTAGCAGAGCAGAGACTCTGTGATCAGCAGGCCTGACTAGCAGAGCAGAGACTCTGTGATCAGCAGGCCTGACTAGGAGAGGAACTTGGACTATTATCTGTAAGCTGCTCGTTTCCTCTCTTTCCTTGCTTAGTCCATATAGTTAGCAATTGCGAAAATATTATCAAAACCATTGACATATCTAGATAAATGTATATCTAGATAAATCTATGTCTAGATATATCTATGTTGGTGTGGGTAGGAGCATTTCTGATAGCAACTGGGGAAGAGGAGGAGGAGGAGGGTGAAGATGAGGGGGAAGATGAGGGTGAGGAGGATGCTTGAGTATGATGATGATGATGGGTGAGGAAGCTTCAACCAGCATGGACATGTTGTGTTTCCTCTTCAGGTGGATAAGGTGGCAGTGAGCTACAGACCTAGGCTACAGTGCTAGGTTCTACCTCACACTATGGTTCTGTAAGGTTGGTGCTAGGTTCTACCTCACTATGGTTCTGTAAGGTTGGTGCTAGGTTCTACCTCACTATGGTTCTGTAAGGTTGGTGCTAGGTTCTACCTCACACTATGGTTCTGTAAGGTTGGTGCTAGGTTCTACCTCACACTATGGTTCTGTAAGGTTTGTCCTAGGTTCTACCTCACACCATGTGGCCGTTCTGTACGGGTCTGTAAGGGTCACACACACGATGATTCCTTAAAGGTCGTACGAGCTGTGGTTTGAGCGATGCAGAGAGCAGGAAACGAGGGCTCAGGAGCTCTGAGCGAATACTTTGTAGTTACAGGATGAGGAAATCCCCAAAGCTGTCTGGGGTTATTTCCCAGCAGTCCTGTGGAACAGAGGGGTCAGAGGTCAACCTCCTCTCCTCACCCCGTTGAAAGGTTCACACTTATTTGCAAATTTTTTATCAGTTACGGGTTCTTAATTGGTTATAAACTATGCTTTATGTATACACCATGTCACCATGAAAATACAGTCATCCGATTATAAACTAATAAAACACAACTGAAACATCGTTAACAACACACTGAGTAAATAAACACCTCATATTCATTATGGCTGATTTTCATTAGTAGTTTGGGGTTTGGCTCGTTTGCTCCAGTAGATGGAGCTGTGTAGATCTCTAGCGAACGCTCCAGTCCTCTCTGCTACCTGCTGGGAGGACTGAGCTTTCATCCTGCAAAGTCAGAAACCCTTTCATTCAACTGATTCAACACGTTGAACTGCTTTACGTTGATATTTAACACTGGAATATCATCCCACAGATCAACCATTCATCTGCCTCCAAATGTTAGGATGCTAGGACTCATGCTATGCTATGCTAGTGTGAAGCTCAACATGTTCTGATGTTAGCTGCTCGAAGGCAGTAGGCTAACGCTAGGCTAAGCTTATGTGTATCTGAACATGTTCTGATATTAGCTGTTAGGCTAATGCTATGCTGTGCTAAAATAGTGTAAATCACAATGTGTTCCAATGTATGCCACTAGGCTAATGCTAGGCTAAGCTAGTGCAATTGTAACTTTTTCTGATATTAACTGCTAGGCTAATGCTATGCTATGCTAAGCTAGTGTACAACTCAATGTTCTACTATTAGCTGCAACGGTAATGCTATGCTAAAATAGTGTTAATCCAACAAAATTCATATATTAGCTCCTATGCTAATGCTATGCTAAGCTAGCGCAACTCCAAACCTGTGCTGATATTAGTTAGCTGCTAGGCTAATGCTATGCTAAGAGTGTAAATCCCAACACGCTCCGATAAAAGCCATTCGGAAGTGGCTGCCGCTGTTATTTGTGTGTTCGCCTTCTGTCGTGTTGTTTGACGTCTGGCGCGCTCAGTTTGCCTCCACACTGTCACACCTGTCAGTAAACCCCTGGTTGGGATGTGGATCGTGCAGCCTTGTGTCTGCTGCATGATAAACATCTCATCATCCTCTCCAATTACTGTTCAATCATGCACCACTCGAGGTACACTTAGAGCAATCACAATGTTTCTGCACTCTCAGTCTTTGTGACTAATGAACACAATCAATCATCTATCAACCATCTCCTCTATACATGTCAGTATAACATGAGCTGTATGTCATGTTGTCATGTTACAGTAGCGTCACCATGGTGAGATAGCTCCCAGGACTGTCTCTACTATAGTGAGATATATATCTCAGTATATCATGATATCAGTAGTATCTCAATGGTGATGAATATCTCAGTAGTATCTCTATGGTGATGAATATCTCAGTAGTATCTCTATGGTGATGAATATCTCAGTAGTATCTCTATGGTGATGAATATCTCAGTAGTATCTCTATGGTGATGAATATCTCAGTAGTATCTCTATGGTGATGAATATCTCAGTAGTATCTCTATGGTGATGAATATCTCAGTAGTATCTCTATGGTGATGAATATCTCAGTAGTATCTCTATGGTGATGAATATCTCAGTAGTATCTCTATGGTGATGAATATCTCAGTAGTATCTCTATGGTGATGAATATCTCAGTAGTATCTCTATGGTGATGAATATCTCAGTAGTATCTCTATGGTGATGAATATCTCAGTAGTATCTCTATGGTGATGAATATCTCAGTAGTATCTCTATGGTGATGAATATCTCAGTAGTATCTCTATGGTGATGAATATCTCAGTAATATCTCTATGGTGATGAATATCTCAGTAATATCTCTATGGTGATAAATATCTCAGTAATATCTCTATGGTGATGAATATCTCAGTAGTATCTCTATGGTGATGAATATCTCAGTAGTATCTCTATGCACTAGCAGTCCTACACCGTTCTGAGCATATCCAATGGGAGAGCAGCGTTCTGAGCATGCTCAGAACGCGTGTGTATATGATAGTGTGTGTGTGTGTGTGTATGTGTATATGGTAGTGTGTGTGTATATATGGTAGTGTATGTGTATGTATATGTATATATGGTAGTGTGTGTGTGTGTGTGTGTGTGTGTGTTAGAAATCATCCTGGGTGATTTAGTGACCCTAAAACTCTGTTACATAATGTGATAACATCATCCAGGCTAATACACACAATGTCTCCCTGCTGGAGATTTAAACTGGAGACTAGCACGTCCATCTGACACTTTCCATGCCTGCTTGACATTTTGGGAAGATGCAATTCCTTAATAGAATGGGTTTTCTTGGTTTAGAGTATATAGTAGTAGTATAATGAGTTGTCTTGGTTTAGAGTGTATAGTAGTAGTATAATGAGTTGTCTTGGTTTAGAGTGTATAGTAGTAGTAGTAGTATAATGAGTTGTCGTGGTTTAGAGTATATAGTAGTAGTATAATGAGTTGTCGTGGTTTAGAGTGTATAGTAGTAGTATAATGAGTTGTCTTGGTTTAGAGTGTATAGTAGTAGTAGTAGTATTATGAGTTGTCTTGGTTTAGAGTGTATAGTAGTAGTATAATGAGTTGTCTTGGTTTAGAGTGTATAGTAGTAGTATTATGAGTTGTCTTGGTTTAGAGTATATAGTAGTAGTATAATGAGTTGTCTTGGTTTAGAGTGTATAGTAGTAGTATAATGAGTTGTCTTGGTTTAGAGTATATAGTAGTAGTATAATGAGTTGCCTTGGTTTAGAGTGTATAGTAGTAGTATAATGAGTTGTCTTGGTTTAGAGTGTATAGTAGTAGTAGTATAATGAGTTGTCTTGGTTTAGAGTGTATAGTAGTAGTAGTATAATGAGTTGTCTTGGTTTAGAGTGTATAGTAGTAGTAGAATCTGGGGTGGTAGAAGTAGTAGGTGGGGACATATAATGAATGATATGTTGTATTTTCATCAGTTTTGACAGTTTTCATCAGTAACGATGTACTCTTGAAAGGCATTTAGCTTTTCACTCTATTCTCTGGAAATCCACTTCCTGTTCCTGTCAGCCTGAAGACAGTGAGACAGCCAAGCGTCGTGAACTGTTCAGATGGTATAAGAGCGGTTCATATTTAGTGAACAGCTTTAAGTGAACCAGTTGGCTTAGGTTGACTAGTGAGCTTTAAGTTGACCAGTGTTTCTCTGTGCAGAAGGAACAGTTCTTATGATTGCTCAGACTGTTCCTCTGTGCAGAAGGAACGGTTCTTATGATTGCTCAGACTGTTCCTCTGTGCAGAAGGAACGGTTCTTATGATTGCTCAGACTGTTCCTCTGTGCAGGTCCTTATGTTCTCAGTTCTAAGCTCTTTAGTAAAGTCATTATTTCTGCTGACTTGGTTATTTACTCCATGGTCAGTCCGACTCTGAAAGCTGAATATGTGATTATAATGTTTTATGCATGCCATAATTTATGAAGAACACATTGAAGTGTAAATAACATCATATAAAATGTGTTGGAGTCTGACTACTCCTCTGGGCTTTATGTCTACGATCGTCTGAACGCTATTAAAATATACGTCAGACATGGAATAACTTGCGGCAGAATTGATCTCAAATGAATAGAGTGTGATTAAAGAATACAATGCAGTTTGGTAGCCCTCATACTTGGTATGCTCTGGTTGCCGTCCAGGAAGCCTCAAGAGCTAAAGATAATCAACCAGACACAGCAACAACACTGTGTTTGGAGGCCTTCTGTCGCCTCTCTCTCTCAGCTCTTGAGGTGTTACGATCCATCTTTCATCGTTAGCGTTTGATCTTTCATCTTGAGTTCCATTTTTAGGCTTTACTCATGAGATTGTTTATATCTATTCTTCAGTCATAACATGGTTTAATATTTAGTCTTTAGTCATAACATGGTTTAATATTTAGTCTTTAGTCATAACATGGTTTAATATTTAGTCTTTAGTCATAACATGGTTTAATATTTAGTCTTTAGTCATAACAAGGTTTAATATTTACTGCAATACTACATATGGTCCTACAGTAGTCCTAATACAACATAGTGGTGTAGCATTAATCCTGTAGTTTAGTGCTCTACTAGTACAGCATAGTGGTGTAGCATTAATCCTGTAGTTTAGTGCTCTACTAGTACAGCATAGTGGTGTAGCATTAATCCTGTAGTTTAGTGCTCTACTAGTACAGCATAGTGGTGTAGCATTAATCCTGTAGTTTAGTGCTCTACTAGTACAGCATAGTGGTGTAGCATTAATCCTGTAGTTTAGTGCTCTACTAGTACAGCATAGTGGTGTAGCATTAATCCTGTAGTTTAGTGCTCTACTAGTACAGCATAGTGGTGTAGCATTAATCCTGTAGTTTATGCTTCTTCCATTAATGTTCAATGTGTTCCAGGCTCTTTAAAAATAACCTCCGAACGTCATGTTGAGTTTGACCGCAGTGACACTTAGACACTTAAAGACTCAAGCGGCTTCGCTACTCAGACACTGGATCACTCCCCGGCGAGGAAGGCACCTCTCTGGTCTCTATCTCTAGTGACAAGCAGACACAGTGTAGCCTCTTATGCAAATACACAGCACCATCTCTAAAATATCATTAATACTAATACACCATCTCTAAAATATCATTAATACTAATACACCATCTCTAAAATATCATTAATACTAATACACCATCTCTAAAATATCATTAATACTAATACACCATCTCTAAAATATCATTAATACTAATACGCCATCTCTAAAATATCATTAATACTAATACACCATCTCTAAAATATCATTAATACTAATACACCATCTCTAAAATATCATTAATACTAATACTAATACACCATCTCTAAAATATCATTAATACTAATACACCATCTCTAAAATATCATTAATACTAATACTAATACGCCATCTCTAAAATATCATTAATACTAATACACCATCTCTAAAATATCATTAATACTAATACACCATCTCTAAAATATCATTAATACTAATACACCATCTCTAAAATATCATTAATAATAATACACCATCTCTAAAATATCATTAGTAATAATACTAATACACCATCTCTAAAATATCCTTAATACTAATACACAGTGAACAACCATGAGAACCCAGGAGAACCTCGATCACATGACCCAGGATAACCCAGATCACATGACCCAGGAAAACCTAGATCACATGACCCAGGAGAACCCAGATCACATGACCCAGGAGAGCCTCGATCACATGACCCAGGAGAACCTAGATCACATGACCCAGGAGAACCTAGATCACATGACCCCAGGAGAACCTCGATCACATGACCCAGGATAACCTAGATCACATGACCCAGGAGAACCTCGATCACATGACCCAGGAGAACCTCGATCACATGACCCAGGAGAACCCAGATCACGTGACATTAATAAATAAAGGATATCTATGGCTACACTGCATGGTTTTAAACCGGATTCCACAAGCTTCTCTTTCCTGTGAACGCATTGCCCCAGTGCACCCTGGGAGAAGAGAGGGCGAACAGAGCGGTTTGCCCCAGTGCACCCTGGGAGAAGAGAGGGCGAACAGAGCGGTTTGCCCCAGTGCACCCTGGGAGAAGAGAGGGCGAACAGAGCGGTTTGCCCCAGTGCACCCTGGGAGAAGAGAGGGCGAACAGAGCGGTTTGCCCCAGTGCACCCTGGGAGAAGAGAGGGCGAACAGAGCGGTTTGCCCCAGTGCACCCTGGGAGAAGAGAGGGCGAACAGAGCGGTTTGCCCCAGTGCACCCTGGGAGAACAGAGGGCGAACAGAGCGGTCTGTGAACCAGCAGCTCAGTGTGGTCCGTGGGGACCATCGCACCAAACTCCTCTCCTCTCCTCTCTCCTGCCGGGTCCGGGACGCTTTGGGGAGCAGATGGAACAGTTTGGTCGCCACTGTGCAAACATTTGACTTTGCACTTTGCCTACAGCTTGTAACGAGTTGCTAGATGAAATGCTTACTTTGCGACAGGGATTGCTCTGTAGTTCTTTTTATGATCGCTCTTATCTTTATGATCTCTATCACTAGGCTGACCAGACCAATTTGCAAACGCGTATTAGTCTGGAGCCTCTCAGTATTAGTCTGGAGCCTCTCAGTATTAGTCTGGAGCCTCTCAGTATTAGTCTGGAGCCTCTCAGTATTAGTCTGGAGCCTCTCAGTATTAGTCTGGAGCCTCTCAGTATTAGTCTGGAGCCTCTCAGTATTAGTCTGGAGCCTCTCAGTATTAGTCTGGAGCCTCTCAGTATTAGTCTGGAGCCTCTCAGTATTCAGATCTGCTGGGACTCTGAACAGCAGGGGGGCTAGACAATATTCCAGAGCAAATAAAACCTGAGCCTGCAGATCTGCCTGCTCCCCAGGCTCCTCTATCACCATTAGGAACTGGGAATGTCAACAGGGCATTAGAGTTCAGCTGAGGTTATTATGGTCTGTCCCGATCTCCTCCGCTGCTATGTGAAGGATCCAGCAGTAGAAGGAGACTCTCTCCCGTGTATAATCAGTTATTGAAACTACAACTACAGCCGTCACAGAGCACGTTGTCCACGTCTCTACAGTCATGTGACGATGAGCTGATGAATTGTCACATTCAATCTGAGGCCACGTGGCGAAGCTTTGAGCTGCTCGGTTATCAGAACGAAGCGAGCGATTGAGCGTGTCAAGGACTAATGCTAAAATGAGCGAGAAAGGGAGAAGGTGTTTAAACAGACAACATTGACTGATAAGTCCTATAATCGTGACCGAGATTTGTTTATAGAAGATCAGAGCCAATAAGCCAAGGTGTTAAAGTCATTACAAGCTCTCATTGTCCCCGTCCCAGGGACCAAGACACCTGTATGAGGAGGCAAATGAGTGTAGTTACAACTACTTTATGTTTCAATATGCTAACTAGATTAGCACTGATGCAAACACACATTTCCATTGAGTGCCTAAAATACTCAAATCTGTTCCTTAATTCTTCGGTTTCCCTGGTGGGTTTGGAGCAAAGGCAGGATTAAAAAAGATGTATTCCCTCTGTTTGAGGTCCTTGTTTTAGTAACTATAGCCAAATACGTACAAAATACATAGTAGTAGTAAATATTAAATAAAAGGTTGTGTCAGTTGTCTCTTGGTTTGAATCAGATGTGATCACCTTAGTAATGATGTGTGTATACACACACCTGCTGGCTGCCTTCCTCAGATCTTTCCCTGGGAAATATTCCTCTTCCACCTGTCTAACATAGCGGCTCTCAAGTGGCTTTAGTTGGCTCACGCACTTTCCTCCCTCTTCTTATGTGGTTCAGAGCTTTTACAAGGTGGTCAGAAACCAGCAGACTGGGCTGTTTCCTGCTAAATGACTAACCCTAGTCCTGTTTCCTGCTAAATGACTAACCCTGGTCCTGTTTCCTGCTAAATGACTAACCCTGGTCCTGTTTCCTGCTAAATGACTAACCCTAGTCCTGTTTCCTGCTAAATGACTAACCCTAGTCCTGTTTCCTGCTAAATGACTAACCCTGGTCCTGTTTCCTGCT
>JACYXH010000232.1:2635000-2672500 GCA_026745465.1 Lota lota
TTAGACGGTGTACACACAACACAGACACGATGTAGACACGATGTAGACACACAATGATCATCCGTAGGCTTGCTGATTATAAATTAGTGTCTGCTTTGATCTTTATATGTGTGTGTGTTCCACATTATCAGTGTTCCACAGTGTTCTCACTTTATCGCAACAATATCTGATGCAATTCTTTGTGTGTGGATGGATGAGACGGGCCTGTAGCGCTCGTCGCTGGGCTTTCAAGTGGATCCTTAATCAAGTTTAATATAAAACCAGCTTTGATGTCCCTCTTCCTTTTTGGTTGCACTGGCGCTGCAGAGGAGCTGTTGGTTAGCATGATGTCATGCTAGTAGGAGGAGCTATTGGTTAGCATGATGTCATGCTAGTAGGAGGAGCTATCTGTTAACAGGACTTCATGCTAGTAGGAGGAGCTGTCTGTTAACAGGACTTCATGCTAGTAGCAGGAGCTAATGGTGAACAGGATGTCATGCTAGTAGGAGGAGTTAATGGTGAACAGGATGTCATGCTAGTAGGAGGAGTTAATGGTGAACAGAATCTCATGCTAGTAGGAGGAGCTGTCTGTTAACAGGATGTCATGCTAGTAGGAGGTGCTAATGGTTAGCATGATGTCATGCTAGTAGGAGGAGCTGTCTGTTAGCATGTTGTCATGCTAGTAGGAGGAGCTGTCTGTTAGCATGTTGTCATGCTAGTAGGAGGAGCTGTCTGTTAACAGGATGTCATGCTAGTAGGAGGAGCTGTCTGTTAACAGGATGTCATGCTAGTAGGAGGAGCTGTCTGTTAGCATGTTGTCATGCTAGTAGGAGGAGCTGTCTGTTAACAGGATGTCATGCTAGTAGGAGGAGCTAATGGTTAGCATGTTGTCATGCTGGTAGGAGGAGCTAATGGTTAGCATGATGTCATGCTAGTAGGAGGAGCTAATGGTTAGCATGTTGTCATGCTGGTAGGAGGAGCTAATGGTTAGCATGATGTCATGCTAGTAGGAGGAGCTAATGGTTAGCATGTTGTCATGCTAGTAGGAGGAGCTGTCTGTTAACAGGATGTCATGCTAGTAGGAGGAGCTGTCTGTTAACAGGATGTCATGCTAGTAGGAGGAGCTAATGGTTAGCATGATGTCATGCTAGTAGGAGGAGCTAATGGTTAGCATGTTGTCATGCTAGTAGGAGGAGCTGTCTGTTAACAGGATGTCATGCTAGAGTGGACAGTGCTTGGTGGTGTTCAGTGGGGATGTTTCCGCGGTGTCTGGTTTAATCTTGCAGCTGGCGTGCTGCCCGAGCAGAGGACTGCAGACAGACACCTCTGTCTTCCCCTGCAGGAGCTCCGTGTATTGAAATGCGTGTGATGCTTGTGATGGTGAGGGGAGTGTACTTCTCCTCTCCAGCAGAGGTTTTCTAAACAGAGGATGTAAAGAGTGAGAGCAGAGAGTTAGCAGGACTGTGAATAAAGGGCCTGCTAATCTTTATGCAAAACACGCAAGAGAATGCATCCACGGCAGTGGTCTGAATAATTGATGTGTGGAGAGAGCATTCAAACTGTGAAGAGGAGGAGGGAGGAGGGGGAGGGGGGGGGAGGGGGAGAGAGGGGGAGAGAGAGAGACCTCAGCAGAACAAACAGGACACAAGGCGAACAATCTGACGAGTCAACCTTCTTCCTTCAGTAGAAAAACACAAACCCATCCCTTCACCTCCACCACCCCTTCACCTCCACCACCACCACCCCTTCACCTCCACCACCCCTTCACCTCCACCACCACCTCCACCACCCCTTCACCTCCACCACCACCACCCCTTCACCTCCACCACCCCTTCACCTCCACCACCACCACCCCTTCACCTCCACCACCACCTCCACCACCCCTTCACCTCCACCACCACCACCCCTTCACCTCCACCACCACCACCCCTTCACCTCCACCACCCCTTCACCTCCACCACCACCACCCCTTCACCTCCACCACCCCTTCACCTCCACCACCACCTCCACCACCCCTTCACCTCCACCACCACCACCCCTTCACCTCCACCACCACCACCCCTTCACCTCCACCACCACCTCCACTACCCCTTCACCTCCACCACCACCACCCCTTCACCTCCACCACCACCTCCACTACCCCTTCACCTCCACCACCACCACCCCTTCACCTCCACCACCACCTCCACCACCCCTTCACCTCCACCACCACCACCCCTTCACCTCCATCTCCACCACCCCTTCACCTCCACCACCACCACCCCTTCACCTCCACCACACCTCCACCTCCACCACCCCTCCACCTCCACCACCACCTCCACCACCCCTTCACCTCCACCTCCACCACCCCTCCACCACCCCTCCACCTCCACCACCCCTTCACCTCCACCACCCCTTCACCTCCACCACCACCACCCCTTCACCTCCACCACCACCACCCCTTCACCTCCACCTCCACCACCCCTTCACCTCCACCACACCTCCACCACACCTCCACCTCCACCACACCTCCACCTCCACCACCCCTTCACCTCCACCACCACCCCTTCACCTCCACCACACCTCCACCTCCACCACCCCTTCACCTCCACCACCACCTCCACCATCACCACCCCTTCACCTCCACCACCACCTCCACCTCCACCACCCCTTCACCTCCACCTCCACCACCCCTTCACCTCCACCACACCCCCACCACCACCACCCCTTCACCTCCACCACCACCACCCCTTCACCTCCACCACCACCTCCACCTCCACCACCCCTTCACCTCCACCTCCACCACCCCTTCACCTCCACCACCACCACCCCTTCACCTCCACCACCACCTCCACCATCACCTCCACCACCACCACCACCCCTTCACCTCCACCACCCCTTCACCTCCACCTCCACCACCCCTTCACCTCCTCCACCACCACCCCTTCACCTCCACCACACCTCCACCACCACCACCCCTTCACCTCCACCACCACCACCCCTTCACCTCCACCACCACCTCCACCTCCACCACCCCTTCACCTCCACCTCCACCACCCCTTCACCTCCACCACCACCACCCCTTCACCTCCACCACACCTCCACCTCCACCTCCACCACCCCTTCACCTCCACCTCCACCACCCCTTCACCTCCACCTCCACCACCCCTTCACCTCCACCATCACCACCCCTTCACCTCCACCTCCATCACCCCTTCACCTCCACCTCCACCACCCCTTCACCTCCACCACCACCACCCCTTCACCTCCACCACCACCACCACCCCTTCACCTCCATCACCCCTTCACCCCCACCCCTCTACAGTGGGGGCTTCAGGTCAAATGGCCGGTGGCCACGGTAACAAGGAGACGGGGGGACCTCCACCTCACATCAAACAGAAGGAGAAACAAAGGGTGGATGCTGTGTATTTATAACCTCAGCTGGCTCCACCTGTAGTGTTGTTGTTCAATCCAGTCTGTGGGGTAAACCTCCTGTCTCATTAGCATAGCTTCCTCTGCTACGTCTCTAGCTAGTGGCGTCCATCAATATTAGAATCAATTCACTTTCTTTTATGTATTTTTATAACATTTCTACTGCTATAGATACTTTTTCCTTATTTATCTTTATATATATATATATGTGTGTGTGTTTGGTTTCCATCTCTTGCAGGGTTTGTGTGTGGTTGCCGGTTTGAATCCCCAGACTAGCTCGTTAAATACCTGAGTTTCCGTGTGGGGGTGTGTGTATGCGTCCCCGTGTTTAAGAGTGCCTTTGTGCTGAGTTAAGAGTGCGCTGGCTTTGCATAGAGCTGACATTGTTCTTTGGTGTAATTGCATCGCTTGCGTTGCGTTCGGAACAACCTTTTATCTGGAAGAGTCCCTGCTGGAGCTGATCGTCACGCTCTTTCATGGCGGATAAGGGAACTCCTGCATTTAGTTTATTCGTGTCTCTCTTATCTGTTGGGCAGATCTCCGACCTCATGTAGAACGTTAAGAGATATCTTCTCTTACATTTCATAATTCATTATTATTTTCTACGATAAGACGAGATGTGCGGGAAACAAGCTAGTCTAACGCCTTGATGCACACTTTTAGCGCTACACAAGAAAACAACAACTACACAATTACACAACTACAACACAATGAGCGCTGACCTAAAAGTACTGTTTACTAGTGAATAGTCCTGTAGTACTAGTACTGTGTTTGAAACTAACTTGGTAATACTAGTACTGTGTTTAATAGTTAGTAGGCCTGTGGTTCTAGTACTAGCATTAGTCTGTAGGAGTACGGACCTGGTTAGTCTAGACTAGAGACCTAGTTAGTCTGTAGGACTGGGGACCTAGTTAGTCTGTAGGTGGGGACCTAGTTAGTCTGTAGGACTGGGGACCTAGTTAGTCTAGACTAGAGACCTAGTTAATCTGTAGACTAAAGACCTAGTTAGTCTAGACTACAGACCTAATTAGTCTGTAGACTAAAGACCTAGTTAGTCTATAGGACTAGAGACCTAGTTAGTCTAGACTAGAGACCTAGTTAATCTGTAGACTAAAGACCTAGTTAGTCTAGACTACAGACCTAATTAGTCTGTAGACTAAAGACCTAGTTAGTCTATATGACTAGAGACCTAGTTAGTCTAGACTAGAGACCTAATTAGTCTGTAGACTAAAGACCTAGTTAGTCTATAGGACTAGAGACCTAGTTAGTCTAGACTAGAGACCTAATTAGTCTGTAGACTAAAGACCTAGTTAGTCTATAGGACTAGAGACCTAGTTAGTCTAGACTAGAGACCTAGTTAGTCTATAGGACTAGAGACCTAGTTAGTCTAGACTAGAGACCTAGTTAGTCTATAGGACTAGAGACCTAGTTAGTCTATAGGACTAGAGACCTAGTTAGTCTAGACTAGAGACCTAGTTAATGTGACCAGAAGGTGACTGGTGTGACCAAGTTCATTACTCATTTGGCAAAGAGAGACATGGTAAAAAAAAGCTTAAGTAACTTAATCTAACCTTAACACTATAAACAAAAGTAACCTCAGAACGGTGAATAATTCAGATGGGTCCACGCTAGGCGGTCTCATCTGGAATAATAGCAAGTGGTATTAAATTATAATTACGTACACAAGATGTTGCATATTTCACTAAGAGCCACATAGATCCAGCTCCCTAAATGTATAACCTTTTATTAAAAAAAAGAATTAAAGGTTATGGAGGATTGTGTTTGACCTGTAGAAGAGTTTGAGCTCCATCCATGGTGCTTTCATTCAACAGGATTCGCTACAGAAATTATTTTAGCGCTAACCGTAGCTGTGTCCTATTTGGAATGAGATGAATGAGGGAATGTAGGCCTGATGAATGAGTGAATGTAGACCTGATGAATGAGTGAATGTATGCCTGATGAATGAGTGAATGTAGGCCTGATGAATGAGTGAATGTAGGCCTGATGAATGAGTGAATGTAGGCCTAACAACAGCCTTTAGTGAGTATTCTTGGGATATTGTGGAAACAGTCTTCCAGTGAACCCGCTGCAAGCAAAGTGGAAGTGGGGATCACTTTTTGGCCTTCCTGTAACAACCCATTGGTAGTCTTCAGGGAACGTCCAATCACGTTCCCTGTGGAGTATTTCATCCTAGCTTCACAGCAGAACATCTCTCCCCCTTGTTGGAAGTGATTTGTCTCCCCAAGATGTTCCTGAGCGCTGGTGTTGGGCTGGGTGGTGGAGCGGAGAACAAAGACACAAAGCACAGTGTATCTGAAGGCCTTTACCGCTTCCTGTGTCGCCATTCAGCTGCTTTCAGAAAGGAACTTTTTTGTGCATCAAATGATTCTGTAATTTTGGTGGAACAGCATCTGCTGCTACAGTGTTTGAAGATAAAAGGCAGAACTTCAATATTTAATGTGCTTAACAACTGAGAAATATTAAGATAACCTCGTTAGAACATTGTTATTCCATAATGTGAAAGCATTTCATCTCCATGTTTCATATTATAAGAGCTCCTCACTCGGCTGCTGCTTCAGTCCACCTTCCTCCCACAGATGCAGTGTGTTCTAGTAACCATGACGACAGGTGATCTACCATACAGCGTGTTCTAGTAACCACGAGGACAGGTGATCTACCATACAGCGTGTTCTAGTAACCACGAGGACAGGTGATCTACCATACAGTGTGTTCTAGTGACGACAGGTGATCTACCATACAGCGTGTTCTAGTAACCACGAGGACAGGTGATCTACCATACAGTGTGTTCTAGTGACGACAGGTGATCTACCATACAGCGTGTTCTAGTAACCATGAGGACAGGTGATCTACCATACAGTGTGTTCTAGTAACCATGAGGACAGGTGATCTACCATACAGTGTGTTCTAGTGACGACAGGTGATCTACTATACAGTGTGTTCTAGTGACGACAGGTGATCTACTATACAGTGTGTTCTAGTAACCATGAGGACAGGTGATCTACCATACAGTGTGTTCTAGTGACGACAGGTGATCTACTATACAGTGTGTTCTAGTAACCATGACGACAGGTGATCTACCATACAGTGTGTTCTAGTGACGACAGGTGATCTACTATACAGTGTGTTCTAGTAACCATGACGACAGTTGATCTACCATACAGTGTGTTCTAGTGACGACAGGTGATCTACTATACAGTGTGTTCTAGTAACCATGACGACAGGTGATCTACCATACAGTGTGTTCTAGTGACGACAGGTGATCTACCATACAGTGTGTTCTAGTGACGACAGGTGATCTACTATACAGTGTGTTCTAGTAACCATGACGACAGGTGATCTACCATACAGCGTGTTCTAGTAACCACGAGGACAGGTGATCTACCATACAGTGTGTTCTAGTGACGACAGGTGATCTACCATACAGCGTGTTCTAGTAACCATGAGGACAGGTGATCTACCATACAGTGTGTTCTAGTGACGACAGGTGATCTACTATACAGTGTGTTCTAGTGACGACAGGTGATCTACTATACAGTGTGTTCTAGTAACCATGAGGACAGGTGATCTACCATACAGTGTGTTCTAGTGACGACAGTTGATCTACTATACAGTGTGTTCTAGTAACCATGAGGACAGGTGATCTACCATACAGTGTGTTCTAGTGACGACAGGTGATCTACTATACAGTGTGTTCTAGTAACCATGAGGACAGGTGATCTACCATACAGTGTGTTCTAGTGACGACAGGTGATCTACTATACAGTGTGTTCTAGTAACCATGAGGACAGGTGATCTACCATACAGTGTGTTCTAGTGACGACAGGTGATCTACTATACAGTGTGTTCTAGTAACCATGAGGACAGGTGATCTACCATACAGTGTGTTCTAGTGACGACAGGTGATCTACTATACAGTGTGTTCTAGTAACCATGACGACAGTTGATCTACCATACAGTGTGTTCTAGTGACGACAGGTGATCTACTATACAGTGTGTTCTAGTAACCATGAGGACAGGTGATCTACCATACAGTGTGTTCTAGTGACGACAGGTGATCTACTATACAGTGTGTTCTAGTAACCATGAGGACAGGTGATCTACCATACATCGTGTTATAGTATAGTATAGTTGTAGGACTGGCTGTATTTCTTGTAACATGGCTGCTGTGTTGGAGATGAATGGGGTGTTCAGTAGTTCACTCTCTGAATCAATCATTCATATTATTGTAGTCATCATTAAATTGCCTTTATTCATGCATTCATATCATGCCTCATATTCCCTCGTCCACCCGTTGGCCTCTGCGGAGGGGTAGGTACTTGATGCGAATGGTATTGATTTCTCCAATAGCTGACAGTAGAAAGGTCACCTCCCATCACAGTCTGAGCGTTCATAAGAAAGTGTTTTCATAGACGGTCCCTCACTGTCCTGCCGTCCAGCTCTGCAACTCTCTCTTCCCTGTCTGTCTGCTGTCTGTGAGTCTGTCTGTCTGTCAATAGTAGTGATTCATGTGTGTGATGAATAGCTGCTGTTCTTAATATCAGAGTGATGTATTTCATGTTTCAAGGTTGTTGGGTCGCTTGTACAGACGTGACGATTCATGTCAAGAAGGACCGGGGGTCTTGTAGGACAGCATTCAGTGTTGCAGGTTCTCGTCCTGTACTGCTCTGTTCATCCTAACACACACACATCTCAATTTAATGTCCTCCCTACATCGTCTTTGATCATCGACGTTAGCCTTGTAAACTAGCCTCGACTAATGGTTTTGTATTTCTACGATAACATTTTCTTGATAATGGAACTGTGAAGCTAAACACTCCAGAAGAGTTTTCTGTTCCACGGTCAGAGAGACGTTGACCTTTCAGAGAGCAGAGGACAGATGAAGAGCTCAGAACAGAGTCTGGTCTTCAGAGAGCAGAGGACAGATGAAGAGCTCAGAACAGAGTCTGGTCTTCAGAGAGCCGAGGACAGATGAAGAGCTCAGAACAGAGTCTGGTCTTCAGAGAGCAGAGGACAGATGAAGAGCTCAGAACAGAGTCTGGTCTTCAGAGAGCAGAGGACAGATGAAGAGCTCAGAACAGAGTCTGGTCTTCAGAGAGCCGAGGACAGATGAAGAGCTCAGAAACAGAGTCTGGTCTTCAGAGAGCAGAGGACAGATGAAGAGTCAGAACAGAGTCGGGTCTTCAGAGAGCCGAGGACAGATGAAGAGCTCAGAACAGAGTCGGGTCTTCAGAGAGCCGAGGACAGATGAAGAGCTCAGAACAGAGTCGGGTCTTCAGAGAGCCGAGGACAGATGAAGAGCTCAGAACAGAGTCGGGTCTTCAGAGAGCCACTACACTCAGCTCTTGTTTATAACGCGCCAGAGTGGAGTTGTATCACTGGCGTCGTAGCGAGTACCTTAGTACCTGACTTAATACCCCATACACCCACCTTAGTACCCCACTGTACCCCATACACCCACCTTAGTACCCCACTGTACCCCATACACCCACCTTAGTACCCCACTGTACCCCATACACCCACCTTAGTACCCCATACACCCACCTTAGTACCCCACTGTACCCCATACACCCACCTTAGTACCCCACTGTACCCCATACACCCACCTTAGTACCCCATACACCCACCTTAGTACCCCATACACCCAGTAATGTGTGTTTAAATGATGTATTGCGGATCCAGGACTCAGTGGTCCAACAGGAGTCTGCTTGGCGGAGCCTAAACGGCTCTTTTGAACCTTTGGCTTGGCTCTATAACGCACAGAATGGGCATCGAAGCATAAAACAAAATGTTTTCGATATCTAACCGTATTTGTTCCAGTGGTGCGTTCATGCCCCACTCCATGAGTCCGTTCCAATCCACGTCCTGAACTGGGAGGAATGAGCTCCCCCAGCTGGAACTTGAGAGGCAGTGATTGGCTGCTTCTATGTTTGTTGTTTTCCTGAACCCTGGAGACAGAGTTCTGACAAGCCGAGGAGCGACTTATCTCAGCTGCCTCTTACTGAAGGCTCAGCCGCCCAGACACAGGGCAACACTCCTAATTAAAGAGAGGGGGAGAGGGGATACAAGACTCATTATATCGCATGCCAAACATGACATAAAGGACAAGATGGCCGCTGTAGGGTCCGCGGTGGCTGGACCAAATGACTTTGCTTGGAAGATAATCAGCTTTATGATCCCTGCCTTGACATGGACATGGGTCATGATGACCACACTGTATCTATCAGGGGTCATGATGACCACACTGTATAAGGGGTCAGGGGTCATGATGACCACACTGTATCTATCAGGGGTCAGGGGTCATGATGACAACACTGTATCTATCAGGAGTCATGATCACCACACTGTATCTATCAGGGGTCAGGGGTCATGATGACAACACTGTATTCATCAGAGGTCATGATGACAACACTGTATTAAGCAGAGGTCAGGGGTCATGATGACAACACTGCTTAATCGCCAGTGGTTAGGAGTGTTGGATTGATTAAGGGTGAGGGACGTTGACTAGGGATTTTACGATGAGCTGTTAAGTAGTTATGAGGGATTAGGGACTAATTAGTGACGTGGAAAAATGTGTGGAACTCCACGGGGTACTTTGTTAACACTCTCTGCTAACACTTTCTCACAGAGAGAAGAGACGTGGCTGCCATGGTTACCAAGGACTGCCGATCCATGTACACATCTGTACCACAACTAGGTTGAGAACAGCTAGTTAATATCGATGGGTTGTTTTTACTAGGTTGAGAACAGCTAGTTAATATCGATGGGTTGTTTTTACTAGGTGGAAAACAGCTAGTTAATATCTATGGGTTGTTTTTACTAGGTGGAAAACAGCTAGTTAATATCGATGGGTTGTTTTTACTAGGTGGAAAACAGCTAGTTAATATCGATGGGTTGTTTTTACTAGGTGGAATACAGCTAGTTAATATCTATGGGTTGTTTTTACTAGGTGGAAAACATGATGCAACACCTCCTCTTCCCTTGTTTAAAGGGGTTTTATTTACACCTTTATTTACACCTTTCTTTCAGACGTAGATACTTCTGCTGTGCTAGGTAGCAGCTTAGTACATTTTGAATGGTTTCACTACAAACACAGAACGTCTTCATCTACGTCATCAAGGTTGAGATGTAGTCAGAGGAAATGTTTCGGTTTTATCACAGCATTCAGTGGTGAATGGAAGGCTAGCTGCATAGGAACCTGGTATGTGTTCGTTTTAGCTCACATCTTCTCCTGTTAGAACCTTCATTTTAGCTCACATCTTCTCCTGTTAGAACCTTCATTTTAGCTCACATCTTCTCCTGTTAGAACCTCACGTTTACCTCACACCATCTACTGTTAACAACTATTGGGAGTGAGGGGAGCTACATGATACCTGTTATCTCTCTATCCCCATCTCTCTCTGTCTGTCTTTCAGTGTGTTTCTCTCTCTGTCTGTCTGTCTGTTTTTCTCTCTCTCTCTCCCCGTCTCTCTGTCTGTCTGTCTGTCTGTCTGTCTTATTCTCTCTCTTGTGAGTGTAAAAGCTGTTACATTTTATCATTTTATCAACATAAGACTAATCTTGAGTACAATTCCAAATGCAATGTTGTGTATGGAAGACAGATCCCTTCATGTTTCAGTTGAATCTTTAATTTCAGTTTCATTTCGGTTTCATTTCAATTGAATCTCAGTTGAATTTCAATTGAATCTCAGTTGAATTTCAATTGAATCTCAGTTGAATCTCAGTTGAATCTCAATTGAATCTCAGTTGAATCTCAGTTGAATCTCAGTTTGATTTCAGTTGTGACTGTTTGAATGTTTTACTCGCTGGGCCAGTAAACAATGAATTGTTTGATTACCAAAAGTCTGTACAGTGTGGTGCTGCTAGTGAATGTTCTACCATCGGAGATTAGCATAATGCACGTCAGAATAGCATAATCTGCATGAGATTAGCATAATGCACGTCAGAATAGCATAATCTGCATGAGAAAAACATAATGCACGCCAGAATAGTATAATCCGCTTGAGAAAAACATAATCCACATGAGGTAACCCTATACCTCCTGACCCTAACCTAACCCTGACCCTAACCCTGACCTTATACCTCCTGACCCTGACCCTATACTCCCTGACCCTAACCCTGTACCTCCTGACCTTAACCCTGACCCTATATCCCCTGACCCTAACCTAACCCTGACCCTAACCCTGACCTTATACCTCCTGACCCTATACTCCCTGACCCTAACCCTGTACCTCCTGACCTTAACCTAACCCTAACCTAACCCTGACCTTATACCTCCTGACCCTGACCCTAACCCTGACCCTAACCCTGACCCATCTATAATGTTCCATCACTAAAGTAACGAGCCACTGTGACTAATAAATGGTTTACATAATAATTCAATGCTCATCCACAGTTGCTTAATATGTGGAAGGAACATCTGGGTGATGTCACACATCAGAGAGGGAACACCCCCTCATATTACTTATATACATGATACTACTTCATGGACGTCATACGTGTATAATCCTAGCTAAGAGAGGCAATCCTTCCCTTATGAGGGCAGCACTTCAGGTCATTTGTATTCCAGGCGTTGTCTTGTATTGCTTTCACTTTGAGCTCATGAATAACATCAAATGGACCATGAAGAGCATTCACATGGACAAAACCAGAACCGCACTGTTTGAAGTGCTTTTGAGCAATGGGAACTCAAAACGTGTCGACAGACTAAGTGGAATACTGGATTTTGTTTGTATGATCATATGAAATAACGATTATAAATAATAACAGCTATCAAAATAATCATTAAACAAAGATTATGAAGGGCCTGGTGGATGCTTTATCAGTACATTGTTGGTAATCTAGGAAATGACCCTCAGTGTTTTGTCATCCTCGTATCATCAGGACCATTTCTATTCCACTAACAGCCTCCCACCGTGTGCCTGCTGTGGACGCTAGCCAAACGGATGTGGAAATGCTAATCTAATCTATTGGGCTGTCAGCCGAGCAGAGGGCTTGCTCATCACATTCCCTGAACTCAGCTGAGGTGAGCCAATGTTAGGGTTAGCTCTAGGGATATGGCTAGGGTTAGGGTTAGCACTAAGGTTATGGATAGGTTTAGCTCTAGGGATATGGCTAGGTTTAGCTCTAGGGATATGGCTAGGTTTTGGGTTAGCACTAGGGATGTGGCTAGGTTTTGGGTTAGCACTAGGGATGTGGCTAGGTTTAGTGTAAGGTTAGCACTAGGGATGTGGCTAGGTTTAGTGTAAGGTTAGCACTAGGGATGTGGCTAGGTTTAGTGTAAGGTTAGCACTAGGGATGTGGCTAGGTTTAGTGTAAGGTTAGCACTAGGGATGTGGCAAGGTTTAGTGTAAGGTTAGCACTAGGGTTGTGGCTATATTTAGGATTAGCACTAGGCAAAGGGTTTAGGCTCATGGTTAGCACTAGGGATCTGGCCAGGGTTAGGGTTACTACAAGATTGAATGTGTCTTAATGCTGCACAACCAAAAAAACGTTTTTTATCATTTTAGTTAGATTAAGGGAGCATTGTGATCCAGATCTGTGTGTACTACAGGCAGGAACATCTTCGTATGGACCAATGGAATGAATGAGTGGGTCCTGTTGTATTGGAGAGTCTAAAGATTAGACAGACTTGTATTTCTGCGTCATGCTGCTTCCTCTCCAGAGCAGAGTCTGTTGACTCAACGCTCCCTCGACACAACCATGTGACTGAACTGAGCACCGCGTCTCAATCAAACCCAGGCTGAAGGTGAAACTCAATGAGATGCAATGTTTCATCCAAACCCAGGCACGGCTCATTCAAAACCTCAGAGACTCTCTTTTATAGCATGACTAATACAGTACTGGTCTGCCTGTCTGCATGTCTGTCTGTCTGTATGTTTTCAGCATGTTGCCACAGGAAGTGGGAAGACAGCAGGAAATAACAATAATAAGTAATCTGCTGAGATGGAAGATGATAACATGTTTGATTTACGGTTGCGTGTTATGAAATGATATTCTAGTAAGCGGCTATATTCTTAATGTACTGTGCCATTGTTTCTATGACACAGTATGGCACAGACATCTTCTAATGTCTAGAGGAAACTGATGCCTCCTCCTGGTCCAGAGGGGTAGAGATCCCACACCCTGATGTTCAGTCTGTAGGTCTGTGGGTCTGATCCCTCCTCCTGGTCCAGAGGGGTAGAGATCCCACACCCTGATGTTCAGTCTGTAGGTCTGTGGGTCTGAGCCCTCCTCCTGGTCCAGAGGGGTAGAGATCCCACACCAGGTTCTGTTCTGTTCCACCAGAACACACCAGGTTCTGTTCTGTTCCACCAGAACACACCAGGTTCTGTTCTGTTCCACCAGAACACACCAAGTTCTCTGGTGTTTGTGCAGATCCTACCACTCTGTGGATGGATTCTTCTACGTAGGTTCACCAACAGTTCGAGATGTTTGTTTTGGTGTTGTTGGAAATCAACAAGCTTCATGAGTTTGTTTTCCTTCAACAGCAGATCGTTGCTATGGCACCACCTGGTCTCTCTGAGTTGTTACGACAAACAGAAGCCCTGAGAACATTTGTTTTAAATATCAGTGGAGATGAGCCTTCAGCTGCCTTGTGCAGTGTTGTTGTTGTTGTCTTGTTTACCAGTGTTGTGGTTGTTGTTGTGGTTGTTGTTCAGCTGTCTTGTTTACCAGTGTTGTTGTTGTTGTTCAGTTGTCTTGTTTACCAGTGTTAATGTTGTTGTTGTTGTTGTTGTTCAGTTGCCTTGTTTACCAGTGTTAATGTGGTTGTTGTTCAGTTGTCTTGTTTACCAGTGTTGTTGATAAGTCGGGTTGTTTACCAGTGTTGTGGTGGTTGTTGATTAGTTGTCTTGTTTACCAGTGTTGTTGTTGTTGATAAATTGGGTTGTTTACCAGCGTTGCTTTTGTTTACCAGTGGGTGTTTTCTCACTGCAGTCGTACGTTAATCTGATCGGATTCAGAAGCTCTCCTGTCATGTGACTTGAACGGGTGAAATAAATCTCTCATTATTTTGTTCTGAACCCTTACAGATAAACAAATTCAACCTGTCCATTGTTGCTACTGTTATGCTAATTTGATCCATTTATGCTAATGAGGATTGCCAAACACCTCAAAGGATTTGTCTGCCCTCCATAATTAGGCTGCCTCACTGATCTGAGAAGGGGTGTGTGTGTGTGTGTGTGTGTGTGTGTGTGTGTGTGTGTGTGTGTGTGTGTGTGTGTGTGTGTGTGTGTGTGTGTGTGTGTGTGTGTGTGTGTGTGTGTGTGTGTGTGTGTGTGTGTGTGTGTGTGTGTAGAGTAGTTGTGACTTTGAGTTCTCATCCAGACTCCAAAGGCCTCCACACACCAATACTTACACCAAAGTGTAATCATATAATATAACTATAAAATAATATTATAATATAATATTAGTAGTACTTGTGTGTGAATATATACATATATATACACACACACACAGAAGTAGGCCGGTAACTATGCGGTGCTACCTTGGTGACTGCAGCATCCCAGAGAGAAGCTCTCATCAGCACCAAACCAAGCGGTTGCTTCCAGTCTCCATCAGGGTCCGTCCTATTGTGCTCCAGGCAGACGCTGTGCACGTCTAAACGCTGCTTAATGCCCTCCACATTAAGACCTCTTTATTATCTATAAACACATTATCTACTTGAACAGGTCTCCTCGGCTACTACAGCCCAGTCCAAGTAGACAGCAGGAACGCAGTGTGGAGGACCTCTGTGGCCCTGTAGTCTGTGAGGTCTACAGTATACGGTCTGGTCTACACACAACCCCCTGCAGACAGAGACCCTGTAGTCTGTGAGGTCTACAGTATACGGTGTGGTCTACACACAACCCCCTGCAGACAGAGACCCTGTAGTCTGTGAGGTCTACAGTGTACGGTCAGGTCTACACACAACCCCCTGCAGACAGAGACCCTGTAGTCTGTGAGGTCTACAGTATACGGTGTGGTCTACACACAACCCCCTGCAGACAGAGACCCTGTAGGAGTCAGGAGGATTCCTCTGCAGTCTCCTCCTGTAGGTCCTTATGACCCCAGCACCTCCTCTAGATCCTTTATTTAATTAGCACGCACGCACGCACACACACACACGCATACATACACACACACACGCACACATACACACACGCACGCACGCACGCATGCACACACACACACACACACACACACACACATACACGCATGCACGCACGCACGCACACACACACACACACACATGCACACACATACACACACACATGCACGCACACACGCACACACACACACACACACACACACATGCACGCACACACACATGCACGCACACACACACACATGCACGCACACCCACAAATGCACAAACACATGCACACACACACTCTGTCTCTCTCTCTGTCTGTCTGTTACACACACACAGCAGTTAGTGATTCATGTTGTGTGTCCTGGCGTCAGACTGAAGTATGTTGAGACATGACGGTGATGTATTCATTGATAAACTGCAGTGAACACGAAGCTATTTTACATTTGTTACAGCAACGGGATTCCTACAACAATGCCAGCATTTCAAATCAGCAGTAGAAATGCCAACACAAATGAGGTTAAGTCAGCCCACTCTTTAGGAATGGAAAGGTTCTGCTGCAATGGATACTGATATCTGATCCTATTGATTTACTGATATCTGATCCTATTGATTTACTGATATCTGATCCTATTGATTTATCTGATCCTATTTACTGATATCTGATCCTATTGATTTATCTGATCCTATTGATTTATCTGATCCTATTGATTTACTGATATATAATAACTACATGCTTTTGATTTAGTTGAACAAAGAAATGAAAGGGTGAACTGGTCTTGGGTGAATTGTTTTAAAATCAACAGCTCAAGTAATATTGTTTTCAAATTCTGTATCCTAAAATGTTACTTGGAAGACCCAGTGATATGAGGTTTAATAATCCATAGAGACAGCTGGTCTGCAGGGGGAGCTAAGGATAGAATAAACCTTTCCTCTCCTGTTATTGAAAAATAATGCACACCCTTGGAACCTTCGGGACCAATCAGAATCGGTTAAAAGTGGTTAAATGTGTGCGATGGTGGGACAGTCCAGAGTCTCAAGTAGATGAACTCCTGAATGAATCCTGTCTTTAGCGCCAGCATCGCTGTCCATAACAGAGGCAAAGCAAGCGTAGTGGGAGTCATCGTATCCCGCAGATTAAAGATGATCCAGACACGCCGTTAGGCTCTGTTGTTTCTGTGGTCTTTCCGTTAATGAGGCCTAATCAGCTATTCCTCCCCAATTAGCTCTTCATTAAGTAGGCAGGTTTACATCCCATCCTTGATCGATGGGCTGCTAACTTCAGGGAAAAACTCAGAGCCTATGATAAACATATAGGTGAGAAACAACTGGATGATAAACATCTGGATGATGAAACACTGGTAACATTGATGATAAGCATCTGGGTGAGAAACATCTGGATGAGAGACATCTGGATGATGACTTATGGATGATAAACATCTGGACATTGTAAAGTATTCAGATATACAACATTTGTTGGCGAATTAATCATACAGTCTGTTGATTTGTGTACAATGAACCATGGGACAAGTGTGGCATCTTTAAACAAATTCAGCTATCAGCAATCCCAGAGAACAACTGGAATATTCTTAAAGAACAACTGGAATATTCTTAAAGAACAACTGGAATATTCTTAAAGAACAACTGGAATATTCCTAAAGGACAACTGGAATATTCCCAAAGAACAACTGGAATATTCTTAAAGAACAACTGGAATATTCTTAAAGGACAACTGGAATATTCCTAAAGGACAACTGGAATAAGTTAATGACTGAACCAATATTTCTAAAGATCAGTTGGAACAGTAAGTGTAATATTGACCATGGAGAATAGTCTGTTCTGCTGAACCTGTAGAGTGCTGATGGAGAGACATGACATCACTGTCTAACATGAACAGGTCCTGACTGTAGCAGGACGACAGCGTCTTGAAGAAAACAACGCTTGTTTGACTTTGAGGCTGCGGTTGCCCAGGGCGACGCTGATGCAGTAGTGATGGATGAAGCACTGACGGTCCAGCTCCAGGCCAAGAGCACTCCAACCTTGACTTCGGTGTGGGAGAGATGTGTCCTTGATGGTGTCAAGGTCGCTCCCTAACAACACGTGTGCTGAAGGCTCCTCTTCAAACACACGTTGTGCTGGGACTGGCAGGTCTTTGTCCTGCTGGTGATAAGGAGAGAGATGTCCTTCATAACGCACAACAGTCCTGTTGTTCCTTGATGAAAGGCAGCGTTCCCTCCCTCGCACAACATGTTCCCTGTGCATGACAAACTAATTATTCCACAAATGTTCTCCGGGGAATGATATATATATATACCATGTTGAATAGTTTAGCATATGATTTCTCGCTGTGCTCCACCTCAGGGCTGTGCAGAGGTGGTAGACAGCGGTGTGCAGGCGATTGGATAAGGCCGATGAGTGTAATTCTGTGGTGTCGCAGCACACACATGCTGCTCTCGCTCTATTTTGAGCCTCGTCTTCGATCACTCCGGACAGCGGGCCAGCTCCAACCTGTGACCTGGTGCCAAGACTCCAGAAAGTTGAGCATGAAGATGAACCAAGGGATTGTGGTTAACCAGGGCGTCCTCTGCGCTCTAAGCCGGTGATTGCCTTCTCTTCACATCCGTTCAGTTTCACTGATTTCTCAGAGCTCGCGTTGTTTCTCTAAGGACAGCAGACACACAGCCATTCTGTCTGATACACCAGGAAATGGCAGAGCAGTAATTGTCAGAAGAGAGGGAGAGGAGATGGAGAGGAGAGCGAGAGTAGGGGGTAATGTGAGAGGGATGGAGGGAGGGAGGGAGGAGGAGGAGGAGGAGGAGGAGGAGGAGGGGGGATGTACCAGGGAAAGGGCGAGCGAGCAGGAGGGAGAGAGAGGCAGAGTCTCAGTGCACTGCACTTGCAGCGTTTAGTTGCTGAGCAGAGAGGAGGAGAGAGGGAGAGAGACGGAGAGAGAGAGTCTTCCGGCTGAACAAATTCAACCCTTTGGAAGAGCAGCAGCCGTTGGTATCTACCTAGCTACCTGTCTGTCTGTCCTCTGTCTGTCTGGCTCCAGCGTTGTGTTACCGGGAGCATCCTCCCTCCTCCTCCCCCCTCCCTGGGTGGAGGTGCTGAGCTCTGCTTCTAGCAGACCAGGAGCAGACCAGGAGCAGACCAGGAGCAGACCAGGAGCAGACCAGGAGGACGCGGGGACTGCTGGTCAGCGAGGTCCTAGCAGGTGTCCCCTGACCCCAGCAGAACACTTTGGGGGTGTCCCTGGAGCGGCGGGGGCCTACGGGAGGCTGGCTGGTGCTTATTGAAGAAGGGAGTACAGAGCAGCGCACCAGGACTAAAGTTCTGTCACAACGGCTTTGGAATGGGGCTCTGATCCGGTTCAGCGGTTTGGGATTTTCTGTCTGTGTCGAGGAGTGGTGACCGGCGGTTGATGTTGTGGAATGTAGAGCTGGACGCTACAGAAGGTGAGTCTAAGTCTGAGAAGACGGGCGGAGGTGCGTCTCTCGGGTTACACCATGCGAGACACTGGGATGACTGGGTGGAGAGGGTGGTGACGGAGCGTCCTGCCACTGTAATGACAGCCCCTACAACCCTGTACCAGTGACGCTGAAAACCAGCAGCCCCATATATACTACTGATGTGAGGGTGGTTCTACTGATGTTAGGGTGGTTCTACTGATGTTAGGGTGGTTCTACTGATGTTAGGATGGTTCTACTGATGTTAGGGTGGTTCTACTGATCTAAGGGTGGTTCTACTGATGTTAGGGTGGTTCTACTGATGTTAGGGTGGTTCTACTGATGTGAGGGTGGTTCTACTGATGTTAGGGTGGTTCTACTGATGTTAGGATGGTTCTACTGATGTTAGGGTGGTTCTACTGATCTAAGGGTGGTTCTACTGATGTGAGGGTGGTTCTACTGATGTTAGGGTGGTTCTACTGATCTAAGGGTGGTTCTACTGATGTGAGGGTGGTTCTACTGATGTTAGGGTGGTTCTACTGATGTGAGGGTGGTTCTACTGATGTTAGGGTGGTTCTACTGATGTGAGTGTAGTTCTACTGATGTGATCTAAGGGTGGTTCTACTGATGGGATGTGAGGGTGGTTCTATTGTTGTGAGGGTCTACTCTGTTCCACTGATCATTGCCAGGGAGGCAGGAGGAGGAAGGATAATTGCGCTGTATGTTTTGGTGTGAGCAGAGAGAATGGCTTCTGCCTCTATATTACTTCTTGTGTTTAACATGCTGGGCTCTGAGGCTCCATTTTGAGGATGTGTAATTCTATCTCTTTACACACAGTCTGCATCCATCTTGGGTCGGACCTCGTTCTGAAGTGGTGAAGTTTGGCTGCTTCAGTGGCATTGTACTTTAACCCCGTCCTCATGTCTCCTGCCTTTGAATGCAGCACACAGAAGTCATTGTGAATGAATGATGTATTGCAGATGTTCCTACTTGTGTGTATTCCTCCAGATCATTATGTGCGTGCATTTCATCATTCCTTTACAACCAGAGCTCTGGAATAGTCGTGTTTTATTCTGTTTGTCGCGTGGAAAATGTAGGAAAGTTAAATAATAAAGTGTGTTTGTGTTTCTAACTAACATACATACTCTAAAAGCATCTCATTCTGGTGCACCTATGTCTGTTCGTTTAAACGTATAATAACATATTTATAGAATGGGACATTTGTGAATGTTGCATATGTATATTAGTATGTACTACTATACATCTTTAGTGTTGAAATAATTACGTGTGTATATATATATGTAGCCTATATACATTATGTTTCCAAACAGATAGAGGGCACAATATTGACGAGAGAACAAAGACCTTTTACCTTCTAATTATTATCATTATTCAATTATTCACTTTTATTAATGAAGTTATTCGCTGGAACAGACAGGAAAGCAGCTTTGAAGATGAAAACATCAGACGGCCCTAGAATCATTATACGCACGCACGCACGCACACACGCACGCACACACGCACACACGCACACACGCACACTGCTCGTTTGTCATGTGCAGTGGCGTGAGATATAATATATATCTGGATTGTACGACGAGTGAAAGAGATAAAATGTTTTAATCAGTGGTGGATTTTCCAGTTGAGCAGTTGATGCAGTTTATTGTGTTTTAATTATATATCTTCACAACACACCCCTTACGTAATTAGACAACTCTTATGTCTTAATCTCGGCTAAAACACATTTAATAACTCATTCGCTATTCATAACGTTACACTCGACATCACCGTGACTAAGTTAGCATACATGCTACTGTTTAAACCGGGGCTAATGCTTTTCTTGTTTCTTCTATTCATAAATTATCTTTATATTTGGTGTCGTATAGTTTTATATATATTTTAAACACCCATAATGTCTTATGGGTCTTTGTTTAATGACTACCCTTAATATAGGTCTATATATTATATTCATTTAGCCCTTATATCCCTAATATATGCTAGCAGGGTGTGCTAGCCATGTGTGCTAGCCGTGTGTGCTAGCCATGTTGCTAGCAGGGTGTGCTAGCCATGTTGCTAGCAGGGTGTGCTAGCTGTGTGCTAGCCGTGTGTGCTAGCCGGGTGTGCTAGCTGGGTGTGCTACCAGGGTGTGCTAGCTCTCTGCTAGCCGTGTGCTACCAGGGTGTGCTAGCCGTGTGCTAGCTGGGTGTGCTAGCTGTTCTGAAGCTCCTCAGCGGCCAACAGAGGACTGTTGAGATTTTGACCTCTCCGGGGTCAAGTGGGTTTCAGTTTGTGGACGTGAAGCGTTAAGAGAGGTCGAAGGTCAGGGGCGAGTGAGGGATCAAACACAACATCTCCTGTACTTCAATACATCAGGAATAACACACAGTACAAGTAGACAACGTCTCCTGCACTCTGATCTCTGTACTAGAAAGTATTCCTAGCGTATTGTGTGAAACCCTAATGCATTAAAGTAGCTCTTTAAGCTACATGCCATCATGTGTCTCTTTAATTAATGCGTTTCACACGTAGCAAACACCAATAGCATGTAGCGCACAAATAGCATGTAGCGCTGGAGGACCTACATGCTACATACATGAATATACTTTGTTCTTTTTGTGATGTCAATGATGTCTATCATATAGTAAAATCTCGTACTATATGATGTATATATCATATAGTACTAAAATCTCGTACTATATGATGTATATATCATATAGTACTGAAATCTCATACTATATGATGTATATATCATATAGTACTAGCATCTCGTACTATATGATGTATATATCATATAGTACTAAAATCTCATACTATATGATATATACATCATATAGTAAAATCTCGTACTTTATGATGTATATATCATATAGTACTAGCATCTCGTACTATATGATGTATATATCATATAATAAAATCTCGTACTATATGATGTATATATCATATAGTAAAATCTCATACTATATGATATATACATCATATAGTAAAATCTCGTACTATATGATGTATATATCATATAGTAAAATCTCGTACTATATGATATATACATATCCCCGGTCGCCCGATACGTTACGAGTGACAGAACAAATGGGTCAAGCTTTTAGCTATACCTCTTCTAGCCCTACATGCTAGCATGTAGCTCTTCCAAGCGACACGTGTAAACATTTTCAATCCCACTATTGAACACCACTTTTTAGCCTAATTAAGACTCATGAAATATTCAGCGGCTAGAGCAAGCGGCCTGCGGCCTAATTGCTGTGCTGGATTGATCCTGGTGGCTCTGAGTGGTCTCAGGCAGGGCATCCATCCACTTTGTGCTTCCATCAGCGCCTCAGTCCTGGTTACAGGCTGGCCCTCTGTGTGTCCGCGATGTTCCCTGTTTCGATGAAGAGTCAGGTGCTGCCTGCTCCTCCATCCGCCTCCTGGATTAGCTTCAAGATGAAGTGGCTTGCAGTATTATAATTGTTGTTTTTCCATGAGACTTGTAATAATAGTGTTATAATGAAATACATCTGCAGTAGTGTGACATCCGCGAGGACTTTGGACGAGGACTGTTACCGGTGTTGTGCTCTGAGCCAAACACACGGGTGCTGGGAATGAGTGGAGGACAAGGCCGTCCTCCACAGAGTCCAGCACAGCGCTCTGCTTGATCTGGACCGTGTGACCCCCTGACCCCCTGACCCCCTGACCCCCTGCACGGAGTCTGCTGTGCTGAGGTGCATCTCCACCTCAGTACAGGACGGCTCATCTGAGATAAGATGCTGAGGACTGGATCGAACGCTACTCTGAGCTCAGTAGAGTCTACGCTGTAGGACTGGATCTAACTCTACTCTGAGCTCAGTAGAGTCTACGCTGTAGGACTGGATCTAACTCTACTCTGAGCTCAGTAGAGTCTACGCTGTAGGACTGGATCTAACTCTACTCTGAGCTCAGACAGGAAGCACAGCTTGGCGTCGTTCTCATTGGTCAGAAGGCGGCTCTTTGCATGGTTTTCATTGGTCAGAAGGCAGCTCTTTGCATGGTTTTCATTGGTCAGAAGGCAGCTCTTTGCATGGTTTTCATTGGTCAGAAGGCAGCTCTTTGCATGGTTTTCATTGGTCAGAAGGCAGCTCTTTGCATGGTTTTCATTGGTCAGAAGGCGTTCTTCATGTGGTTTTTAACAACAATAATTACATGTTTGATTTATATTGCTTTTCCGTGATCACGGCGCTTCACGGTGACAGGAGAAATGAAAGCGTCTCATTGGTCAGTCCCCAGGCGTTCAGAGCTGCGTTGTTGGCCAGAGAGAGGGCGGGACTTCGGAGGGACGGGATCTATTTCAGTTACAAACTCCAGCCAATCAGACGACATAACCAAGTGACTCTCTTGCTCTCGTCGCTTTCGACGACTGCAGTCAGAAGTCAAGCATAAACGTATTCTACTGTGAGAAAAGCCTTCCGTGCACATTTCTTTGAATCTTTGAATCTTTATTCGGTGTAGATAAAATGGTCCTTTTGTTAAATCAAAAGACTCCAAAGACTGTGGTGCGGCTCGTTCGTCATGAACGGAAACTCCCTCCCCCGAGCGCTGATTGGTCCTATCATACCTCCCACGAGCGCTGATTGGTCCTATCATACCTCCCCCGAACGCTGATTGGTCCTTGCAGTTTTACATTTTTGGAAAAGGCATTCAGTGGGATCAAGGCCAGACTGATATGCAGAGAGAAGCAGAAGATGAACTCAGTATATATATATAGATAAATAGATAGATAGATAGATCTATATATATATATATATATATATATATATATATATATATATATATATATATATATATATATATATATATATATATATATATATACTGGTGTGGTTCCCATTGAGGTCTGGTGGTGGAGAGGACGTCTGCATATGATGCTAGTTCTCCTCCAAGACGCTAACGCTAACAGCTAACAGCGAGCTAACAAGCAGCCCACCAACATTCTGCTCCTACATCTGATCACAGCTCCTCTCTATTCTGGGAGGAGGAGGAGCAGGGGGAGGAGGGGGAGCATTTCTTTAAATCTGTTCAGCACCTTCTCTCTGTTATTAATTTCTGCCCTCGCACACCGGCAGACACAATCATCAGACCTCACAATCATCAGACCTCACAATCATCAGACCTCACAATCATCAGACCTCACAATCATCAGACCTCACAATCATCAGACCTCACAATCATCAGACCTCACAATCATCAGACCTTTATCAAGAAGTCGCTGCTGTTCTGGCTTCTTCTCTCTCGCTCTCTCTCTACCTCTCTCCACCCTTTCTATACCTCCCTCTCTATACCTCCCTCTTTCAACCTCTCTCCCTACCTCTATCTACCTCTTTTCTCCCTATCTCTCTACCTCTCTCGCTCTCTCGATCTTCTCTCTTTGTAGCTCTCTGTCTCAGTCTCTCTCTGTCTCTTTTTCTCTCTCTGTCTCTCTCTGTCTCTCTCTGTCTCTCTCTCTGTCTCTCTCTGTCTCTCTCTCTGTCTCTCTGTCTCTCTCTCTTTTTCTTTCTCTCTCTCTCTCTCTCTCTCTCTCTCTCTCTCTCTCTCTCTCTCTCTCTCTCTCTCTCTCTCTCTCTCTCTCTCTCTCTCTCTCTCTCTCTCTCTCTCTCTCTCTCTCTCTCTCTCTATCTCTATCTCTATCTCTATCTCTCTCTCTCTCTCTCTCTCTGGCCATCTGGTTGAGTCTGACTCTATGAGAGGACAGCTATATATAGCTGCAGCTAAATGGTTTTCGATCTAAAATATGAAATATACCTCTTGCATGTTATACGATGCTACATCGTATAACATGCAAGAGCGCGTGAGCGTGTGTTAATATCCCCTCGCTAGAGGGCGTTATGTGTGCACATGTGTGAAGTAATGTGTGTTTGTTTAAAGGCAGAGTAAACATTACCCACGTGCTAACATGCTAGCATGATTTTTGCCCACGCCACGGGATTCATCTCCTTCCTGATTCTTTATCGTCTCCATTCCTTCAGCTGTCCTGCATCCTTGCAGACATGTCCAGGGTCTTATACACACACACACACGCACACGCACACACACACACACAGCAGATGGACACACTTACTTGCGTGAAGTGTGTGTAGGGTGCAGTGAGCAGTGTGTTGTGGTACATTAGCTGCAGAAGCAGTCAACAAAGTAATGGCATTAATACACTTGACTGAACTTCAGACAATTATCATGTGAATGCCCCACGAACCTGAAGGAAGAACGAGTGTCCAATACATTCATATGCTCTTGTGAGCGCGGGTGTGTGTGCGTGTGTGTGTGTTGATGTGCGGTTGGGTAAATGTGTGTGTGTGTGTGTGCATGTGGGTGGGTGTGTGTGTACAGGTGGGTCTGTGTTGATGTGCGGGTGGGTGATTGTGTGTGTGTGGGTGTGTCTGTGTGTGTCATGTTTGAAGAGAGTTTGATCTGTTAACTGTAGACAGAGAGTAAGAGATGGAGAGGAGGAGAGAGAGGGGAGAGAGAGGGGAGGGAGATGGGAGTGTAGAGAGGGAGGAAGAGAGAGAGAGGGGAGGAAGGGATGGAACAGGTGAAGTGTTTTGTGCTGTAGCATTAGAGTGGTGTGTACGACTATCTCCTCTGGCTAGCTTATGGAACACCACAGATAACTAGAAGGTTTAGCTCTTAGTGATAGCATCAAGAGCTAAGAGATGGCATGGCCTAACCCTCTAACCCCAACCCTCTAACCCCAACCCTGTCAGCAGGAACACCCCCTATTTGTTTCCCTCTGGTGAGCCTCTTCTTATTGCTGTAAATATGGAGGAGCTCTTGTCATTCCTAACATGGATGTTTCCATCTGTTGTGTTTTGGAGTGAATTCAGAAAGTTAATGAAACCATCCAGAGAATTAAGTACATGTCTGAGACCATTAGAGACGAGCCTTATGAAAACCCAACAGCACAGTGACTCACACACACACACACACACACACACACACACACACACACACACACACTATGATACAAACACACCATGAAACACTATAACGCACACATTATGACAGACACGCAACATGTCTTGTGCGCTCCCAGATGGCGCCTCCTCATATTATCTATTCTGCTTTACTTCATTTTATTATCAACAGATTTCTCCTGCTTTTGTTCTCTGAGTACACTGGTAATGAGTGTGTGTTGGCGTGCACCGTGCTGCTGGGGTAATGAGTGTGTGTTGGCGTGCACTGCTGGGGTAATGAGTGTGTGTTGGCGTGCACTGCTGGGGTAATGAGTGTGTGTTGGCGTGCACTGCTGGGGTAATGAGTGTGTGTTGGCGTGCACTGCTGGGGTAATGAGTGTGTGTTGGCGTGCACTGCTGGGGTAATGAGTGTGTGTTGGCATGCACTGCTGGGGTAATGAGTGTGTGTTGGCGTGCACTGCTGGGGTAATGAGTGTGTGTTGGCGTGCACCATGCTGCTGGGGTAATGAGTGTGTGTTGGCGTGCACCATGCTGCTGGGGTAATGAGTGTGTGTGTGTGTTGGTGTGCATGGTAATGTATGTATGTGTGTGTGTGTGTATGTGTGTGTGTGTTGGCGTGCGTGGTATTGTGTGTGTTGGCGTGCGTGGTACTGTATGTGTGTGTATGTGTGTGTTGGCGTGCGTGGTATTGTGTGTGTTGGCGTGCATGGTTGTGTACACACCCTTAGATCAAACATTATATCTGTTGTCATTATCCATCATTCATCCATCTGTCTGTGCTCTATCTCTCCATGTTTCATATCCTATCTCTCCTTTCTATCCTATCTCTCCTAACCTATCTCTCCTTTCTATCCTATCTCTCCTAACCTATCTCTCCTAACCTATCTCTCCTTTCTATCCTATCTCTCCTAACCAATCTCTCCTTTCTATCCTATCTCTCCTTTCTATCCTATCTCTCCTAACCCATCTCTCCTTTCTATCCTATCTCTCCTTTCTATCCTATCTCTCCTTTCTATCTCTCCTTTCTATCCTATCTCTCCTTTCTATCCTATCTCTCCTTTCTATCCCATCTCTCCTATCCTATCTCTCCTTTCTATCCTATCTCTCGGATGAATCTATGGTGACATTAAGATAAATCTGTAGTGATGTTTGAATTCATCTATAGTGTGAGAGGATGAATCTGTAGTGATGTTAGAATTAATCTATAGTGTGAGAGGATGAATCTATGGTGAAGTTAGGATGAAGCTGTAGTGATGAGAGGATTAATATATAGAGTAAGCGGATTAATCTACAGTAATCTAAAGTGTAAGAGTATGGATTTTGTGTGTTTCGGCTGGCAAGGGTGTGTGTGTGTGTGTGTGTGTGTGTGTGGGTGTGAGCCCAGGTAAGGCTGTGATGTCATTGTGACCATCTGTCTGATCTTTGATCTCGGTTGCTGTGGAGATGGGGACCTTTAGGAGAGGCTGACCTTTGATCTGGGTTGACCTTTGTGATGCCCGTCGCAAATACATTAATAAATAAATACAGGTATAAAAACCACGTCTACTTTCTACATAAATAATAAATAAATAGTAGAGAATAAATAAATACATGCATGAAAACTAGATATAATGTATGCTTTCTACGTAAATAGTATAGATTATAATACTGTCGTAGTATCATACAACAACTCTACCTACTATTATAAAGTACTAACCCTAATACCCTGAACTAATATCATACTACTACTGCCAGTGTAGTCTGTATCAGAACAGAAGCAGAATCATGATTATTATTGTGTTCACATTTACAAATGTCACCCAGCTATATTGTGTGGATGTATAAGACCTTGGTTACATATTAGAGTTGTGAAATTGAATGAAAGAAAAGCCCTTTCTTCTTTCAGATATATATACAACAAAGCCACCATATATACATAATCAAGATGGTTTTAGAATATGCTGTGCCTTGCACTAAATAGAGCCAGTCACACAAATATGTGACAAAACAAAACCATGAATTATGAACGAGTTTCCATGAAATGTGCAGAGTGACTTGCCGGCCTGTTTCCTGGCGAGCATCAAGTAGAGACTGAAAGCTTATCAGAGCTGCTGACCTCCAAGTACTGCCTAAAACCAGAACCTGGCACATCTCTCATGGCTGTAGCATAGGGCTAATATATTGTACTGTCCACGGCTAATATACAGCTGTGGCATGTAGCATGGGGCTATATATTGTGCTGATGTAACATGGGCCTTGTCTGCGCTGTTAGCTTATCAAAGCATGCTAGCAGCAGATTGATTCAGAGCTGCTTGTTTGGCTTTTGATTTGTTTGTATGGAGGCACCAGCTGTGTGTTCTACATTAGTAGCTCTGCTGACTACATGAGCTCATGAGTGTCTTTAGATATAATGACACCCCCCCCCCCCCCCCACCCGCAGGTTAAACATAAAAACAATGATATAATAACAATAATAATATACATGTATGGTTGTCTAGAATAATCGTTCTACACCTCTCAGAGCGTGGTTGCTTATCTGTAGAACAGGAAGGTTACAAGATGGAGCCCTGGATTAACTGAAGGTCACCAAACCAGGCTGGAGGTACTGAGGACCTCACTGAGGACTACTGAGACATGTTGCAGTTTGTGATGTAACACTATTTAGCACTGTGGGAGTGAGACGTATTGTATCTTATGGGGTGAGATATTTTTACAGAGTGACATGTTATATTATAACAGAGTGATACGTATTCTATTATTACAGAGTGAGACGTATGTTATTACAGAGTGAGACGTATGTTATTATTACAGAGTGATACATATGTTACTATTACAGAGTGATACATATGTTATTATTACAGAGTGATACATATGTTATTATTACATAGTGAGACGTATTCTATTATGACAGAGTGATACATATCTTATTATTACAGAGTGATGCGTATTATATTATTACAGAGTGACACATGTTGTATTCTTACAGAGTGAGACGTATGTTATTATTAGAGTGAGACGTATGGTATTATTACGGAGTGACACACATTATATTATTACAGTAGGCGGGCCAGACGTCCCCATTTCTACTACATTTACCATAATAGGCTGAACGAAAAAGAAAAAAATGTCAGGAGTAATAACGTCAGATATTTAGGTGGTATATGGACAGCCAAACAACAAATCTGCCCCTTTTCATTTGAGAAATCTGTTTCTGTTCTGAGAAGCAGTTTTATTTAGTAAGAGGTTTAACACGAGCCATGTTGTTTCCTGTGGCTCTCTAATGTGGGACTAAGAGGCTTGGCCTTTGATCCAAACGGCCGGACTGCTTAGTCACGCACCGTTTTCAGGGCGAATTATTGTGGAGAGCAAAGAAAGTCTGTAGAGACAACAACGTCTGCCTGGCGCACTAAACACACCATCCTTTTACCTTGACCGCAGAGGGTAAGTTAATCAAAGCCAAACTCTAAATGATCCACCATTTAATTCCTTTAGAAGCTCTCTGATTGGCTGATGCTCATAACAGCTTGGTATTGGCCAATGAGAAACAGGAGACCTCGTGTTTTGGTTTGCAGGCTGTCAACAGAAGTGGGTTCCTGTGATATCCATCCTTAATGTACTGAGTAATGGATGTGGACGAAGCCGAACGCCGCGGTAGCTGGCTGGGAGGCTAACAGGGTGTTGGGGTGTTTAGCCACCTGAGTTAGGGGGTGTTGGGGTGTTTAGCCACCTGAGTTAGGGGGTGTTGGGGTGTTTAGCCACCTGAGTTAGGGGGTGTTGGGGTGTTTAGCCACCTGAGTTAGGGGGTGTTGGGGTGTTTAGCCACCTGAGTTAGGGGGTGTTGGGGTGTTTAGCCACCTGAGTTAGGGGGTGTCGGGGTGTTTAGCCACCTGAGTTAGGGGGTGTCGGGGTGTTTAGCCACCTGAGTTAGGGGGTGTTGGGGTGTTTAGCCTCCTGAGTTAGGGGGTGTTGGGGTGTTTAGCCACCTGAGTTAGGGGGTGTTGTGTTTAGCCACCTGAGTTAGGGGGTGTTGGGGTGTTTAGCCACCTGAGTTAGGGGGTGTTGGGGTGTTTAGCCACCTGAGTTAGGGGGTGTTGGGGTGTTTAGCCACCTGAGTTAGGGGGTGTTGTGTTTAGCCACCTGAGTTAGGGGGTGTTGGGGTGTTTAGCCACCTGAGTTAGGGGGTGTTGGGGTGTTTAGCCACCTGAGTTAGGGGGTGTTGGGGTGTTTAGCCACCTGAGTTAGGGGGTGTTGGGGTGTTTAGCCACCTGAGTTAGGGGGTGTTGGGGTGTTTAGCCACCTGAGTTAGGGGGTGTTGGGGTGTTTAGCCACCTGAGTTAGGGGGTGTTGGGGTGTTTAGCCACCTGAGTTAGGGGGTGTTGGGGTGTTTAGCCACCTGAGTTAGGGGGTGTTGGGGTGTTTAGCCACCTGAGTTAGGGGGTGTTGGGGTGTTTAGCCACCTGAGTTAGGGGGTGTTGGGGTGTTTAGCCACCTGAGTTAGGGGGTGTTGGGGTGTTTAGCCACCTGAGTTAGGGGGTGTTGGGGTGTTTAGCCACCTGAGTTAGGGGGTGTTGGGGTGTTTAGCCACCTGAGTTAGGGGGTGTTGGGGTGTTTAGCCACCTGAGTTAGGGGGTGTTGGGTTCAGTCCCCACCTTTTACATGAAGCCATTGAAGTAGCAACCGTGTGCACTTAATCATACAAACAAGCAAGGACACGCCAGCCGTGGAGAAACAATGGAGCCCATCCAATTAGCTTAGCAACGGAGCAGCGGCTCAATAAATGCCTTCTGTTGGACTGGACAGCAGTTACAGCGCTAAGCTAATGGCTCATTGAGGATGAATGATTACAATGCTGCGCGGCTCTGGCAGGGGAACCCATTGCACCCTGGGTAGCAGCAGCACCCGGACATGCGGCCGAAGAAGGACGAGCAGAGCGAGAGATGGGCACGAACATGACCTGAACATTGAAGCCAGTCCACGGGGGGATTTGCGCGCGTGTGAAGCCAGCTAGGACCACACACATGGGGAGATGGAGCCGTTGTCATGTGACCCTCAGATGAAGAGGACTGGGGCGGGAATCCGCCTGACGCACGACTCCGGGGGGGGGGGGGGGGTCCCCGCAGCTGTGGGTCTGGACCAGAACAACCAGGAGTCCACTGGCCCAGCTACATCCATAGTGGTGGTTCTAGCAGTAGAGGTAGTGGTGGTTCTAGCAGGATAGGTAGTGGTGGTTCTAGCAGTAGAGGTAGTGGTGGTTCTAGCAGTAAAGGTAGTGGTGGTTCTAGCAGTAAAGGTAGTGGTGGTTCTAGCAGTAAAGGTAGTGGTGGTTCTAGCAGTAAAGGTAGTGGTGGTTCTAGCAGGATAGGGTAGTTGTGGTTCTAGCAGTAAAGGTAGTGGTGGTTCTAGCAGGATAGGTAGTGGTGGTTCTAGCAGTAGAGGTAGTGGTGGTTCTAGCAGTAGAGGGTAGTGGTGGTTCTAGCAGTAAAGGTAGTGGTGGTTCTAGCAGGATAGGTAGTGGTGGTTCTAGCAGTAGAGGTAGTGGTGGTTCTAGCAGTAGAGGTAGTGGTGGTTCTAGCAGTAAAGGTAGTGGTGGTTCTAGCAGTAAAGGTAGTGGTGGTTCTAGCAGTAAAGGTAGTGGTGGTTCTAGCAGTAAAGGTAGTGGTGGTTCTAGCAGTAAAGGTAGTGGTGGTTCTAGCAGTAAAGGTAGTGGTGGTTCTAGCAGGATAGGTAGTGGTGGTTCTAGCAGTAGAGGTAGTGGTGGTTCTAGCAGTAGAGGGTAGTGGTGGTTCTAGCAGTAAAGGTAGTGGTGGTTCTAGCAGGATAGGTAGTGGTGGTTCTAGCAGTAAAGGTAGTGGTGGTTCTAGCAGTAAAGGTAGTGGTGGTTCTAGCAGTAAAGGTAGTTGTGGTTCTAGCAGTAAAGGTAGTGGTGGTTCTAGCAGGATAGGTAGTGGTGGTTCTAGCAGTAGAGGTAGTGGTGGTTCTAGCAGTAGAGGGTAGTGGTGGTTCTAGCAGTAAAGGTAGTGGTGGTTCTAGCAGTAAAGGTAGTGGTGGTTCTAGCAGTAAAGGTAGTTGTGGTTCTAGCAGTAAAGGTAGTGGTGGTTCTAGCAGGATAGGTAGTGGTGGTTCTAGCAGTAGAGGTAGTGGTGGTTCTAGCAGTAGAGGGTAGTGGTGGTTCTAGCAGTAAAGGTAGTGGTGGTTCTAGCAGGATAGGTAGTGGTGGTTCTAGCAGTAAAGGTAGTGGTGGTTCTAGCAGTAAAGGTAGTGGTGGTTCTAGCAGTAAAGGTAGTGGTGGTTCTAGCAGTAGAGGGTAGTGGTGGTTCTAGCAGTAAAGGTAGTGGTGGTTCTAGCAGTAGAGGGTAGTGGTGGTTCTAGCAGTAAAGGTAGTGGTGGTTCTAGCAGGATAGGTAGTGGTGGTTCTAGCAGTAGAGGTAGTGGTGGTTCTAGCAGTAGAGGTAGTGGTGGTTCTAGCAGTAAAGGTAGTGGTGGTTCTAGCAGGATAGGTAGTGGTGGTTCTAGCAGTAAAGGTAGTGGTGGTTCTAGCAGTAAAGGTAGTGGTGGTTCTAGCAGTAAAGGTAGTGGTGGTTCTAGCAGGATAGGGTATTGGTGGTTCTAGCAGTAAAGGTAGTGGTGGTTCTAGCAGTAAAGGTAGTGGTGGTTCTAGCAGTAAAGGTAGTGGTGGTTCTAGCAGGATAGGGTATTGGTGGTTCTAGCAGTAAAGGTAGTGGTGGTTCTAGCAGAGATTGTAGTTGTGGTTCTCTGACTGCAGGCCTTGCGGTAGTGTGTTGTATTGGTTCCGTGTGTGGGGGGAACCAGACAACCAGGTGAGATGTGGTGGGGATCCAGGCTTGTCCCGGAGAAGATCTCCTATAATCTCCCTGGCAGGGAGGCTAGCTATTGGACGGCTAGCCTCCCCACCCCCAGGTTTAACTTTCCATAAATAACGAGACGGCGCCGGGGAGACAAGGAGCAGCGGGACAATGTGGCCAAGAGGTGGAGGCTCTGGAAGGGGAGTGCCGTCCCCAACACACAAAGAGAAGCCCTGATTTGTTGTTGCGGGCTGAATGCTAGCGTGACATTGAGAGAACAAAAACAGCAAACACTGCAGAACCCCGATAAGAGCCTGGCTGCGAAGTTACGCGGAAATTGTTCCTCACTAAAAGGACGGAAGCAAATTGGCTCACATTGTCTCTTTCCAGAAGAAACAACGACGCTAAGTTCAGCATGTTGTTGAACAGAAATATCTCAGCTGTCTACCACATGCATCAGAGAGCAACAACACTGCAGAATAATACTATCAAAGTGTATAGACGTATACATATATATACATACATGTGTGTATATATATATATGTATATATATATGTGTATATATATATATATATATATATATATGTGTATAGTTAGTTTTCCTGACACTAACGATATAACACTTTGTAACAATAAGCAAAACATATGACATTGGGGGTGGGAGAGTTCTATTTCTGAACATACTTCTGAAGTGTTATGTTCCACACATTGGCACCCTTGCTGAGATGCAGCAGTTAAAGGTTGATATTAAAGATGGAGCATGTTAGATTAACAGCAAAGATAAAGTACACACAGGCCAAGAGCTCCAGACGTATGAAAGCTGTGTTCTGCAACGCAGTGACATTTACAAAGTCTCTTTCAGACAACGGAAATGTCAGTGGGCCAAATGTAAGGACACTAAACGGCTACAAGAATATCTTTATGTCATCTTTATCATATTTATACCCTCTTTATATCATCTCTACGCCGTCTTTATGCGTGTGTGTGTGTGTGTGTGTGTGTGTGTGTGTGTGTTAATATATCCAGTATGTTCTTTCATTAATATACTCGTGTCTGTGACCACAGAACAGATCAATATGGTTTTATCACAAACTAACATAATTTAAACTATTGATCTGCAATAATCTGGACCATTTCCTCCACATAAGAAAACAATTCCGATTATATTCAATAATCAACAGCTTTTATGTGACATGAATGCGGATGTAGTAGATGTTTTTTTAATTTCCTTCGTTTCACGGTATGCTTTTTTGGTTTGGTTTAAGATGTAAAAACATTTATTGTTGTAGAGCTGAGGAGTTGAAATATCCCTTAATTTACTTTAAAAATAACACTTGTATGGTACATATGGTACATACACAATATATCATTTATGGTACATACATTATGGTTCATAATTGTGTATGGTACATACACAGTTTGTAAGTATATATTACATGTAATATAAATATATTATATGTACTAAGTATTAGATGTGTTCGAAATATTCTTTTGAGTGTCAAGCTCTAATTTCCTCCATTCTGGTGAATCTTTATGCATTAATTTGTGCCTTTTCTGCAGCAATTAAGGGTGGAAATGTCTTTATTTATGTAAAGGAAAACACAAAATTCATTATATCGTTATATCAGTTTTTCAAAGTAAATGTCCTCTGCTTCTTCCATGCTTTTATTGGGGAGGAGAAATGCCCTTGTTCTAAATATTGGGGGAGATGTATCCCCTGAAAATGTCCACACCCCTGATCCACAGGAATTCATAATTCCTGTGGACTACGGAAATCCTCTCCCATCCAGGATAAAATACAGCAAGTGCCTAGCGTCTAACTAACCCACCAGAGCGATCCCACTTCCAAGAGGACAAAGCCAGCTTGCTGTATTATTTGTTGCACTCCTTCAACTGCCACCGTGTTGATAATAAACACGCCCAGACATTTCGAAAGGCCCTCTGCCTTTCTGTTGAAAGCTAGGGAAATGTATTTCACTTCTTAAAGAGCTGGCCCACTTCATATTCCTACCTCCACACTCTCTCTCCCTAGCACACGTTCAGACTCATCATTCATCTCTACAGATATTCATGAAGGAATCATGCAAACGTTTGTTTTTGCTTTGAATGTAGTGGGGGTGGGGTGTGCTAATGAAGGAGTGAGGTATCTTAATTAAGGGGTGGGGTGTGCTAATGAAGGAGTGAGGTATCTTAATTAAGGGGTGAGGTGTCTTAGTGAAGGAGTGAGGTATCTTAATTAAGGGGTGAGGTGTCTTAGTGAAGGAGTGAGGTATCTTAATTAAGGGGTGAGGTTTATTAATGAAGGAGTGAGGTATCTTAATTAGGGGCGAGGTGTGCTAATGAAGGAGTGAGGTATCTTAATTAAGGGGTGAGGTGTGTTAATGAAGGAGTGAGGTATCTTCATTAAGGGGTGATGTGTCTTAATGAAGGACATATGTGTCTTAATTAAGGGGTGAGGTGTCTTAATGAAGGAGAGATGTGTGTTAATGAAGAAGTGATGTATGTCTATGATGGAGTGAGTTGTAATGAAAGAGTTTGGTGTCTTAATGAAGGAGTGAGGTGTGTTATTGACGAAGTGAGATGCATGGTGAATTAATGAAGGAGTGAGTGGATAAAAATATTGATGAAAAAAAGAGTAAAGCCACTATAATATTAAGAGTAAATTTCATTCATAGACCAACAGGATAACTTTGACCTGCCCAACTGATAGAGGATGTGAGTGGAGGAATATACTGGGAGGGAAAATGTCTGGATGAAGGGGGCGCAGGTCAAACAGATGTCAGATGTCTTTGTGTTTTCTTTGAAAGAAGCGTTCAGATGGAAACAGGCTCGATGTGTTGTTGTTTTTCTTTCTATTTTTCTGCATTTTGACCGAGGGTTATCATTTGTTTGCCTCATCGACATGGATTATGGATAACATGATGGACACATGGACTGGAAACGTTTGTTTGACTTTAAGGACAATCTTTAGAGTAAAATAATGTTTATACAGTCTGCTTTACATGAGCTCTTTGCTAGGCTGAATCAAATGACTTCCTGTATTTAATGCTGCCATCCATTTGATGGTTGATTGATCTGATCGATGTAACTTCCATGGTCTCAGGTTTATGAGAGCCAGGCTGGGAGATCAGTGGATCGTTATAACGCCTGGGCTGAAAAAAGATGATGAGGCAGTCCAGTCTTCTCAGGAAATATGCTTAGCTGGACATTTAGGTGAACACTGAGACCTGGAACACGAGGCGATGGAGGTGCGCCTTGAGTCTGTTTCCCGGAGTTCAGCGTTCTCCTTCTAGACTCGTTAACCTGAGTCCTGGAGGAGTCTCCTAGCATTCTGATGGAGGCTGAGTCCTGGAGGAGTCTCCTAGCATTCTGATGGAGGCTGAGTCCTGGAGGAGTCTCCTAGCATTCTGATGGAGGCTGAATCCTGGAGGAGTCTCCTAGCATTCTGATGGAGGCTGAGTCCTGGAGGAGTCTCCTAGCATTCTGATGGAGGCTGAGTCCTGGAGGAGTCTCCTAGCATTCTGATGGAGGCTGAGTCCTGGAGGAGTCTCCTAGCATTCTGATGGAGGCTGAATCCTGGAGGAGTCTCCTAGCATTCTGATGGAGACTGATGAGGGGCTGCAATATGAGTCATTTAAAGCCAGACAACAGTGAAATCATGTAGGGAACCGTCCGCGTTTTAATATAGATTATACGTGTGTGCATTTGAGTTCTGTTGACTTATTTCTCTGTGCCCCAATACGGCTACGCCGGGGTGGGTTCAGCTGTTTACAAGCTGCTTTGTCTGACTCACACTAGCGTTTCACAAGCTGAACATTTTTAAATCTGCCCCAGATATCTGCAAACTGAAGTTTCAATTAAGGCTGCCTTGCTTCTCCAGCTTATTGAGGGCAACTTGGCTTGAAGAGAAAAAATGCTAAACAAAATAGTTGTCTTCCTTCATGAGCCTCTCTCAGCAGAGCAAGTCATGTTTCTCTAATGCATGAATCAAAGAAAAACCCATCTGAACAAACCAAGACCCCGAGGCACGGGATGACTGACCATCCCAGTTTCTCAGGCCTTTTTGGGACAGGATTCTTCCCAATCTCAATCCTATTTCTATAGCGACGTATTGAAGATTTGTTTACAGTGTTGTGTGGCTTTAGACCATCGTGAGACAGGTTTGTTTTACCCTGCTGATGATGTACTGCTGCAATAGTAATCCTGACTTGATGTTTTCCGTTTTTAGTTTTGGAAGACCTCTGATGACTCAACTAACTAACTAACTAAACCGTTGACTAAACTAACTACTTACCTAAACCGTGCCATTGTGACTAAACGAACTAACTAACTAGCTAAACCGTTGACTAAACTAACTACTTACCTAAACCGTGCCATGGTGACTAAACTAACTACCTAAACCATTGACTAAACTTGCCGTTTTTTTTTTTCATTTCATTGAATTGCAAATGGTGGTTTCCTGCTGTTTCCATGGCTCCAGGTTCAGGGTGAAGTGGTGAATATTCAGGATGGAGTGGTGAATATTCCTCACTGAGACATACGATGTGTCAGGCCATCTGGTGTCTCTGAGCATCGCTGCAGCGTTAGCATCGCTGCAGCGTTAGCAGCGATGCTATCGCTGCCTGTGAAGCATCTGCATTACAATGAAACTGTACGGCTGATCTTCCGCACACGCTCACAACGGAAAACCACAATGTTAACGCTTAGCACAGCATGCTAGCTTCTGCTCAAGGAGAGCTAAGTCTGAACCAATGATTGAACTCTGTTGAACCTTTACAGGAAGTCACTCAGTCCTCCAGCTCTGGGATGCATCTGGAATGTATCCCGGACAGCACTCTGTTTCTAAGGTTGAAAGGCCT
>JACYXH010000232.1:2677500-2805000 GCA_026745465.1 Lota lota
TGTGTGTGTAGGACTAAGTGTGTGGGTGTGTGGGACTAAGTGTGTGGGTGTGTGTGTGTGTGTAGGACTAAGTGTGTGTGTGTGCGTGTGTAGGACTAAGTGTGTGTGGATGCCTGTGGTTGTGTGTGTCACACTGAGGGGGTGTAGCAATAGTTTGAACATAACTGTAGGAGGGTCTTCAGAAGGGAGGAGCCCAGAGGACAACATCCACTGCAATAGGAATGGTGTTAAAGTGACCTTAGACTAGGGTCACTGCCTTCAGCACAAATATACTACTAACATAAATACCATTAATACTAATATCAATTATATAGATACTACAAGAAATACGTCTAGTACCACAAGAAATACCATTAATACTACAATAAAGTATATTAATACTGTTAATACAACAATAAAAACAAATTATTCTGCAATTGATATTATTAGTACTACAAACAAATACCATTAATACTACGAAAAAAACTATTAATAACGTGCTGAAATCTAAAGTACCTCGTTTATTCACAAAATGTAATCGTATTCATGGGTGGTTGGGTGTGGATATAGGTATTGGTAGGACTACATGTGTGGGGTATGTAGGACTAAGTGTGTGTGTGTATGTGTGTGTGTAGGACTAAGTGTGTGGGTGTGTGTATGTGTAGGACTAAGTGTGTGTGTGTGTGTGTGTGTGTAGGACTAAGTGTGTGTGTGTGTGTGTGTGTAGGACTAAGTGTGTGTGTGTGCGTGTAGGACTAAATGTATGTGTGCGTGTAGGACTAAGTGTGTGTGTGTGTGTGTGTGTGTGTGTGTGCGTGTAGGACTAAGTGTGTGTGTGCGTGTAGGACTATACATGGGTCTATTTGGTTCTTGTGAACTACAGATGAATACAATGATCCGGTGTTCCAGACAGCAAGGTGTGCAAATGACACATTTAGCGATAGAGCCGCCATCTTATTCTAAATGACGGTAAAACCATGGAAGGATCTGGAAGATTGGTGGCCCGGTTCTCCATACCTACATATCCATTCTCATCAGAAAGTTGCTCACTTGAATTCAGGCAGTAGAGACACAATAGAAGCTTAGCAAACTGAATGCAACTTTAGGAATAATGAAGTGTGCTGTGAACTGTTCACCATCACACAGGTTTATATGAAACGGACTGAAAGCTCTGTATTCCCTTTGAGTTGTATCTGCACGCCAAGATCCAGGCTTTCTTCTACGCTTGTTTCTCGAGGTCTAAATCCACGATGTCAAAGACCGTGCTCGGCAGAAAATGATGCACTTTAGAGTGTAATGTTTAAGCATAGGTTGTTAAGGTGCTAGTATTACCGTGTTCAAATAAATACGAGACATTCCCCCACAAATAAAGTGCTGCTGAATGTAGACGGTGCTTCCACAGCGGCCGCTTCATCCCATATAATTATGCAGGCCTGCCCAATGACTTCCCGGTGCTTGCTATTCATTAGGAGAGACTGGGCACTCTCTCTGCATACAGAGAGGCAATCCAACAACTAAACTGTACTCAACTCACTTCAGACTCCATTTGGCTTCCACATACACTTTGCCTGATTTGTTTTGATCAAATCTCCCTTTCTGTTTTTCCATGCAAATATAAAATGGTGGTAAAACAACACTAGTGAAATGTTAGTGTGGCATATTAAAGATCTCATTCCTGGTCAACACGCACGTTGAGACTAAGTCACGCCTGTTGAGACTAAGTCACGCGCGTTGAGACTAAGTCACGCGTGTTGAGACTAAGTCACGCGTGTTGAGACTAAGTCACGCGTGTTGAGACTAAGTCACGCGTGTTGAGACTAAGTCACGCGTGTTGAGACTAAGTCACGCGTGTTGAGACTAAGTCACGCCTGTTGAGACTAAGTCACGCCTGTTGAGACTAAGTCACGCGTGTTGAGACTAAGTCACGCGTGTTGAGACTAAGTCACGCCTGTTGAGACTAAGTCACGCGCGTTGAGACTATGTCACGCGTGTTGAGACTATATCACTCACTTAATTCAGTAACACAAATACAAGAAAATCCCCTTAAAGTATAAGTTTGACTAAACTGCAGCGAAGGCCACCAGGAGCTTCAAAGGGAATCAATAAAAACCTTTCCCTCAGGACTAATACAGCCCTCTGAGCATGCTTTTAATGTTGGTGTAACATGTTCGGACTGGCTATGCTTTGTGCTTATTGTACGCCGTGTTTGAAAGGGCTGCAGCACATGGTATCCACACACCGTTCAACCCTCCTCTTCTCTCTGCTGGCTGGGATGTTGCAGATGTTGCACTGCTGTCCTGAGCAGTTTGCAGAGCTCAGCTGGAGGAGGTGGAGGGAGAGGAGGAGGTGGAGGAGGAGGAGAAGGAGGAGGAGAAGGGAGAGGAGGAGGAGGGAGAAGAGGAGGAGGAGGTGGAGGGAGAAGAGGGAGAGGAGCAGGAGGTGGAGGGAGAGGAGCAGGAGGAGGAGGAGGAGGGAGAGGGGGATCAGGAGTGGGAGGAGAAGTAGGAGGAGGGGTAGGAGGAGTAGGAGGAGGGAGAGGAGGATGAGGTGGAGGAATAAGAGGGAGAGGTGGATGTAGAGGGTAAGGGACAGGAGGAGAGCAGACTGTAGGGCTCACACTTTAATACATCTTAGATCATCTGCTGACGGAAACAGTATGCCTTCAGTTTGGGATCTATGCCACCTCATGGGGAACTCGACTATGAATCGTTTGATTTGTGGAGGCTTCTCTGTGTGTCTCATTAAGAGCAGTGGGGCCGCCTGCCTTGTATGAGCGTAGCGCAGGTGTTGGGTCATCTGTGTGCTGTTTCTTAATGGAGGTTTCCACTCTAGATTGTACCTCTTGTCCACAGAAACAATCACCCCTTTAGGTTTGGTAAATGTGTGGTTAATTGGAATCAATGAGCAAAGTAAAACACTCCTGAAGAGGGCTAATCAATGAGCTTCTCCTCAAGCATAACCTGCTCTCCATCGATCGGAGGCCATCATTTGCATTCATCCCAAAGAAGCCCAACAGGACGTCACCTTTGACTCCATCATCATTAACAATCCAGATAGCCAATATGCATCCAGATAAGGGACTCTTCCCATTGGCCTAGCTAATGATGGGCGTAAGGTTGTTGTGGTTGGCACGGTGACAAGTCACGTTGGTCTGTCCTCCCGAGACCTCCCCACTTCTAACTACAAGGAGAGAAAAAGACAAAGCAGGAGCTTTCAAGCATTACGATCATGGCCAAAGACACGAAGTAGAATACTTTCTAAAATAGGATGTAATGGGGCAGGCCAAAAGTTCTCCCACCTAGCCACCAACATGTTTTAGTGTGTAGAGGAACCAGACTGAAGTTAGAGATCTACCACATGTTTTAGTGTAGAGGAACCAGACTGAAGTTAGAGATCTACCACATGTTTTAGTGTAGAGGAACCAGACTGAAGTTAAAGATCTACCACATGTTTTAGTGTAGAGGAACCAGACTGAAGTTAGAGATCTACCACATGTTTTAGTGTAGAGGAACCAGACTGAAGTTAGAGATCTACCACATGTTTTAGTGTAGAGGAACCAGACTTTAGTTAGAGATCTACCACATGTTTTAGTGTAGAGGAACCAGACTGAAGTTAGAGATCTACCACATGTTTTAGTGTGTAGAGGAACCAGACTTTAGTTAGAGATCTACCACATGTTTTAGTGTAGAGGAACCAGACTGAAGTTAGAGATCTACCACATGTTTTAGTGTAGAGGAACCAGGAAGTGAAGGGATCTGACCCAGGAAGTGGTCAGGGAGGTGATCTGTTAGTTAGGGTTGCAGAAGGGTTACTGCCATGCCAGAGGTCCTTGTTCCTACAATTCTTTCCCAAGTGAAATGGATGTTAGGGATGCATACATAATAGGCAGACTATACCTTTTAAATAGAGACAAGACTAAAGCTTAGTTTTTGAGGTAGTGGGTCTATTTCTGAGAGACTAGAGACCGTGTGAAGGTTCATACGAAACCCAGATGGCAGAGGCACTCACTGGACTTTGAAATTATAGAATAATTCATAACCTTCATGTGAACACTACACACAAACTGTCCCTTCTTAAAGAGGAACATGACCTACCTCTCTCTTATTCCACCATGGACAAGATAACATGCACGGTTATAAAATGACCTGCAGCCAAACACACACACAAACACATATATATATATATATATGTATGTATGTATGTATGTATGTATACTTTTTTATATATATATAGAATCGTCTTCTTTAAAACGCCGTTCAGATAGTGGAACTAGGGTCATCATCATTCTCAGCCATGAAATGAGATTTTCACCAAACGCCCTGAGAGGGGAAAGCAGCAGGTAGAAATGAGAATTCAGCCAATGAAATGAATCAAGTTCCTTTTTCTCATTACCCAGAGATCATCCATCAACAAAACATTGCTATAAAGGTGTATGTATATCTGCAAAGACATTAAGAGAAAACTGGGACATGGTTATTTATTTATGTGTGTATGTGTGTATGTATGTGCGTGTGTGTGTGTGTATATATGTGCGTGTGTGTGTATATATGTGCGTGTGTGTGTGTCCCAAGTGAAGTGGATGTTAGGCCTGCATACATAATAGGCCTACTACACCTTGTTGGTGTAGAAAAGACACAGGGCAGAGGACAGCCTCTGGATTGATCCATTTGACTTTGGAGGCGGGTCATCTGTCACAGTCACTCATATCTGGTATAGAGCTGTCAGCAACAGAACTGGGAGGGGACCAACATTCACTAGAGAGACCCATAGTCTGTCCGTCCTGACACTCTGGAGTCTGTCCGTCCTGACACTCTGGAGTCTGTCCATCCTGACACTCTGGAGTCTGTCCTGACACTCTGGAGTCTGTCTGTCCTGACACTCTGGAGTGTGTCCTGACACTCCGGAGTCTGTCCATCCTGACACTCTGGAGTCTGTCTATCCTGACACTCTGGAGTCTGTCTGTCCTGACACTCTGGAGTCTGTCTGTCCTGACACTCTGGAGTCTGTCTGTCCTGACACTCTGGAGTCTGTCTGTCCTGACACTCTGGAGTCTGTCTGTCCTGACACTCTGGAGTCTGTCCTGACACTCTGGAGTCTGTCCTGACACTCTGGAGTCTGTCCGTCCTGACACTCTGGAGTCTGTCCTGACACTCTGGAGTCTGTCCATCCTGACACTCTGGAGTCTGTCCGTCCTGACACTCTGGAGTCTGTCCATCCTGACACTCTGGAGTCTGTCCGTCCTGACACTCTGGAGTCTGTCCGTCCTGACACTCTGGAGTCTGTCTGTCCTGACACTCTGGAGTCTGTCTGTCCTGACACTCTGGAGTCTGTCTGTCCTGACACTCTGGAGTCTGTCCGTCCTGACACTCTGGAGTCTGTCCATCCTGACACTCTGCTTTATGTCATCTAGAGATAAAACATAACCATTTAATCTGGAGACAACACATAACTATTTAATCTAGAGACAATGAATAACCATTTCATATACAGATAAGGAATAAGCATTTCATACAGATAATGAATATCCACTTCATATACAGATAAGGAATAACCATTTCATATACAGATAATTAAGGATTTCTATACATACCTATTTCCTAGAGTTCAGGAAGTGTTTGAGTCTTGCTGAGCATCGTAACGTATTCTTGTTTAATCGCACAGCTTCATTCTCCATGCAGGTTCTGCTCCCACATGTCTCCACAGAGCAGAAAGACACAGAACCCGTGGAGGACGGGTTCCCTGTGAGCCTGGATGGTGCCGCTCAGGTTGGGGACCCCTGAGCGGCACCATCCAGGCTCACAGGGAACCCGTCCTCCACGGGTTCCCTGTGAGCCTGGATGGTGCCGCTCAGGTTGGAGAGCCCTGAGCGGGGCTCCCAGACTGCTAAGCTGCCGCTCTCCCCCCAGGGCTCCTCATTAAGGCTTTGCTCCAATTAAGCTGCTCTGGGCTTTAGCGACGCAATCCCGTCGTAGCATGGCAGCAAATCCCCCTCAGCGCCCCGGACCACCACTAACTCTAACCCTGATACACCTTTACCTCACTAACTCTAACCCTGATACACCTTTACCTCACTAACGCTAACCCTGATACACCTTTACCTCACTAACGCTAACCCTGATACACCTTTACCTCACTAACTCTAACCCTGATACACCTTTACCTCACTAAATCTAACCCTGATACACCTTTACCTCACTAACGCTAACCCTGATACACCTTTACCTCACTAACTCTAACCCTGATACACCTTTACCTCACTAACTCTAACCCTGATACACCTTTACCTCACAAACGCTAACCCTGATACACCTTTACCTCACTAACTCTAACCCTGATACACCTTTACCTCACTAACTCTAACCCTGATACACCTTTACCTCACTAACGCTAACCCTGATACACCTTTACCTCACTAACTCTAACCCTGATACACCTTTACCTCACTAACTCTAACCCTATTACATCAATACCCTTCCTAATACACCTTTACCTCAATTACCCTGTAGTTCTTGCTAGCAATACATGAAGCCACCTATGCTCTATGCTATGTATCATCCTCACATAGATACATGGATAACCTTCTGCTCTATGCTATGTATCATCATCACATAGATACATGGATAACCTTCTGCTCTATGCTATGTATCATCATCACATAGATACATGGATAACCTTGTGCTCTATGCTATGTATCATCCTCACATAGATACATGGATAACCTTCTGCTCTATGCTATGTATCATCATCACATAGATACATGGATAACCTTCTGCTCTATGCTATGTATCATCATCACATAGATACATGGATAACCTTGTGCTCTATGCTATGTATCATCCTCACATAGATACATGGATAACCTTCTGCTCTATGCTATGTATCATCATCACATAGATACATGGATAACCTTCTGCTCTATGCTATGTATTATTCTCAGAGAGGTACATGGATAGCCTTTTGGTATTCACATCGCTAAAGCTATGTGGCTAATGAGGCAGAAAGACCTGCTGGTCCTTGATGTTCATTGGTCCAACAATACTTCCTCCCTTCTGGCTCCTCATTGGCTAACACATTTCCTCCTGGCTGTTCATTGGTATAACGTTGATCTTGTATTCGTGTTTATTGGTCCGTTTATGTCTTCCCCCCCCCCTTTGCTTCCAGATCATAGTGATGTCATAGTGATGTCATAGTGACGCCATAGTGACATCGAAGTGACCCGTAACGTTGCAGGAGACCAGGGGCCACTAAGACATCAGGTATGACACGCACGAACGCGCACACACGCACACACGCACACACGCACACACACGAACGCACACACACACGCACACACACGAACGCACACACACACGCACACACACGAACGCACGAACGCACGCACACACCCACACGAACGCACACACACACGCACACACACGAACGCACGAACGCACGCACACACCCACACGCACACACACGAACGCACGAACGCACGCACACACCCACACGAACGCACACACACACGCACACACACGAACGCACGCACGCACGCACACACACGAACGGACACACGCACACACGCACACGCACGCTCGCACGCACGCACACACACGCACACACGCACGCACGCACGCGCACGCACGCGCTCACGCGCGCACACACCACATTGTGGTTTGGGATCCTTGCCTTGTTCACATGGCAGGCTGCTAAAGTCTGGAATCTCTAAACCAAATGAGGTGGCACATCCAACACATCTGCTCTCTCAACTAGATGTGAGGTGATAATCCAACACATCTGGTCTCCACTGGTGTGAACAAAGCTAAAGATAGGATCAGTAGGTTATCCCATGTTTTTCCGTTCTGTGGAGGTGTTGAAGTGGTACTTAGCATCAACTGAAACACGTTAGCAACAGATTAAATACAAGAGCAACCACTGAAACACGTTAGCAACAGATGAAACACGTTAGCAACAGATGAAACAGGTTAGCAACAACTGAAAAACATTAGCAGCAGATGAAACACGTTAGCAACAGATGAAACAGGTTAGCAACAACTGAAAAACATTAGCAGCAGATGAAACACGTTAGCAACAGATGAAACAGGTTAGCAACAAATGAAACACATAAGCAACAACTGAAACATGTTAGCAACAACTGAAACATGTTAGCAACAACTGAAACATGTTAGCAACAGATGAAACACGTTAGCAACAGATGAAACACGTTAACAACAGATGAAACACGTTAGCAACAGATGAAACAGGTTAGCAACAACTGAAAAACATTAGCATAAACTGAAACATGTTAGCAACAAATGAAACACGTTAGCAACAGATGAAACAGGTTAGCAACAACTGGAACAGGTTAGAAGCTAATAAAACAGGTTAGCAGCAGATGAAACCAGAGGCAGTTGTTATCCACGGTGCTGATTGGTTTTCAAACGTCTCGTCTCGTCTCCTCGTGTTTTCAACATTTGTATTTAAATCTATTTTGTTATTTGGAAGATGTTCGGTACATAGGCATTTAGTATAAATTCTGTGTGACAACTAGAGTTGAGTGCTGATGTGGGAACACAAACACAATGTCACAAGCCATTAGATATAAACAATGTATTCTATAACACACAGGTTGATAAAGTACCAATGCAATCGGAAGTATTATTTGATATAATACACAGACGGATAAAGTCCAAATGTCATCTGAATGATTTGGGGAGCCCTCAGGGGAACTGGGTGTACTCTGTAACACCCAGGGTCCGTGTCTCGGTGGGAAGCTGGCTTGGTGTAAGTGTTAGTAGTAATGGAACAATATGTCCTCCAATCACACGTCGGCTCTCCAGCCCCGCTGCTTCTTGGTTAGCTTGGGGTGATTAAGTGGCGGTTGGCCCTTCTGGGGCCTTTTGACCCCAGGTAATGGGGGCCGCAGCGCAAGACAAACGACGAACATGAGACACGGAAACGCTCTTCAGTCCCGTCTCTCTGGGAGTCCAGGGGGGCTCTTCAGTGGGGGGTCCCTTCTTAAAACATCCGCCAAGCTGACTTGTGACTACCATTGCTTTGAGAGATTACAAATGGCAGCATTAATAACCCAGCAGCTCACTACCATAGTGCTGTAGAGCAGGGCTGTAGACAGCTCACTACCATAGTGCTGTAGAGCAGGGCTGTAGACAGCTCACTACCATAGTGCTGTAGAGCAGGGCTGTAGACAGCTCACTACCATAGTGCTGTAGAGCAGGGCTGTAGACAGCTCACTACCATAGTGCTGTAGAGCAGGGCTGTAGACAGCTCACTACCATAGTGCTGTAGAGCAGGGCTGTAGACAGCTCACTACCATTGCTTTGAGAGATTACAAAAGGCAGCATTAATAACCCAGCATGCGAGGGCTAGCACTCTGCAGCATGGTGATGGATAGCTGCTTTCTGGGCGTCTAAGGCCTCTATTTGCTGCATTGATTTTATTAAGACTTTCACCACAAATATGAAATATGGACCTGAACTCGTTGCAACCAATTACAGGACTAAAGGCGATGAGAGGCGATAGACCTGGGCTCTGTCTCACATCAAATCACCAGGCTGAGACACACAACCAATGTATGGATAACAATAAACACACAGATAAATAGAACCACGTTATTTATCTCCACATGAAATACACATTTTATACACATTTAGAGGCAGAGACATTCTGAAAAGGTTAGGAGAATAAAGGTAGAAAAACAGCAGCTTTGGAACATGTGACTATATACAACATGGTGTTATACTAAACTAACTATTCTATAATATATACTATATTATTTTGGGTGGAGATAATGAGGTGTTTTTTGGTGGAGCGGAGGATTATTTTGGGTGGAGGGGAGCAAATATTTGTGGGTGTACAGGAGGTGTTTTGGGTGGAGGAGGTGTTTTTGGGTGGAGAGGGTGAGGTGTTTTGGGGTAGAGAATGTGCTTTTGGGTGGAGGAGGTGTTTTTGGGTGGAGAGGACACTTGAACGGAAGATTTCTAAATCAGCAGATTGTAACGAGAGGCAGAGTGTTTCCATCTGGTCATTACTGGGAGAGGATGGTTAAGTGAGTGCTTCAGAGATATACTCCTTTTAAATGCTTCCGTGATGAGCAGGACTTAGACCAGGCGATTCAGATGTGTGTTCGCTAAGCCAAATTGATCCAATTGAGTTATAATACGTCCTGCCGCTAAGAGCTTCTCTGTTTCACATCTGGAGAGCAAATGAGAAAATATTTATAAAAGCCTTTTTCTGCCCATCGTTCCTGAGAAATGCTGCTAAAACACACACACACACACACACACACACACACACACACACACACACACACACACACGCGCGCACATGCAACATTAAATATACTTTGATTTAGCAATTAGCATGAGCAATTATGAATCATTACGATTATTTAATTCGTACTATTGGTTACAATGGTCACCAGATAACTAACAATTACAGAAGATAACATTGCAGGTCACCAGCTTTCATTATAATACATTCAGTGAAAGATAGCAGATGTGATGGAGGAACCCCCCCCCCCCCCACACACACACACACACACACACACCAGAGCTGTAAAATATACAATATTTACTAGTAATAAGTATAAGCAGAGTGACTATAGAGAGAGAGCTTCGCCGCTCCTGTAGACTAAAGAACCAGGAGAAGCCTGCAGTACCGTGTGTGAGCACCGAGGGCAGCGCGCTGGACAGCGTGGAACGTATCAGGGTGAACTGAGCTAAATCCTGTAAAATGAGACGAGACAGAGGTCTGTTTCAGCTGTGCATGGGCTGTTCGCTGCTGCTCTGTAAATAACACTACTGGGGACTGCTCACACCATTACTTGCCGATACAGAATCAATGGCTGTGATGGGACCTCTGTTTAATCCCACCAGCACTGAGAATACATAACGTGATGATTAGCTGGCATCAACAGTAATCCTCCCGATCGCTTCAAGGTTTTCTTTAAATAGCTGCATTTGAAGAAAGTAGGCACATATTTAGCGTCTCAGATACATGTTTCCCGCCTTAAAGGTTCTTAGCTGAAGGGGACAGCAGGTCTCTGGAGTGAACCGAGCTGGTGCTCGGAGCAGTTGGCAGCTAGCTTAGCTAGGATGGCTAGGGTGGCTAGGTCGGCTAGGGTGGCTAGGGCGGCTAGCGTGGCTAGGACAGCAGCGCAGTCGTAGATATGCAGGACGAAACGACCAAAACCTGATTAAAACAGCCTTTTTCACCTACTGTTGTGGATAACAAACTAAGAGAGGGCGAGAAAGCAGAAGTTTGAATGATAAAGACTTTATTATCACTCTTACATAAGTAACAACAAAACCTGAGTTGGTTTGCAAAGATCTCCTGACCTGGAACCAGGCTTCAGGTTATATTCCCAAAATGTGTGGCTTCCCCCTGCATGCACTGACCAATCACAACACCCTATGCATCGGGCCTAGACATGTGACACCTCCGTGTCCCCCACCCCAGTTCCTCACTAACTGAACATGCACTTATCATCCTCTCTGGATTCTCAGTACATTACAGTGTAAAGAATTGACATCTTAAATGTTACAGTTATATCATATGTAGAGCAGTGAGATACTTTTTGATTAAAATCCATTCATCACCTTATTAATTAAACTGATTCAAAACAAACATAATAAACCACGTGTGCTCATGAGATGAGCCGTGTAAAATCGAAGACAACCAATCCCTATTCCACATATATGGGTTAACATAAAGATATGACATGCATGAGCACAGTGACAATCACTTCCACACAGACATTCAAACTATTGACAACAGTAGCACTGTATGTGATTGTGGATTACATTCATAAAGCAGGCAGTGTTTAACTTTGACTGCAGTATTAACTAGTTAACCTTAACATATAACTCGGTGTAAGAAAAGGGAGAGAAAGGATGCATGGGGCTCCTTTCTTCTTTATGTCATTAAGCCCTCCCCTTCTCTTCCTCTCAGGATGGCGTGAGCCGGGTATAGAGAGGTTTACAGCTTTTTAGGGGCCACCTTGGATTCAGCTAAGTAAGGGGTTCATCTCAGGGGCGGCAGATGGGGTAAATGAGTGACACACGAATGCCCCTCTCAACCCCAGTACATTCCTCCCATACTACATGCTTCAAGATTTAATGAATCTAAGGCCATTAAAAGTGTGTGCTCTTATCCATTGTCAGAAAATGACCACGACGGCACAATCAAAAAATGATGACCTCGTCAAACTGAGATTTTATGTAAAGTCCCCCCTGACTCGTTCCACTCCTCACCACCTCAGATACCTGGACCCTAACACCTGAGGGTCTCAGAGACCCTGCCTACGGTCAGATACCTGGACCCTAACACCTGAGGGTCTCAGAGACCCTGCCTACGGTCAGATACCTGGACCCTAACACCTGAGGGTCTCAGAGACCCTGCCTACGGTCAGATACCTGGACCCTAACACCTGAGGGTCTCAGAGACCCTGCCTACGGTCAGATACCTGGACCCTAACACCTGAGGGTCTCAGAGACCCTGCCTACGGTCAGATACCTGGACCCTAACACCTGAGGGTCTCAGAGACCCTGCCTACGGTCAGATACCTGGACCCTAACACCCGAGGGTCTCAGAGACCCTGCCTACGGTCAGATACCTGGACCCTAACACCTGAGGGTCTCAGAGACCCTGCCTACGGTCAGATACCTGGACCCTAACACCTGAGGGTCTCAGAGACCCTGCCTACGGTCAGATACCTGGACCCTAACACCTGAGGGTCTCAGAGACCCTGCCTACGGTCAGATACCTGGACCCTAACACCTGAGGGTCTCAGAGACCCTGCCTACGGTCAGATACCTGGACCCTAACACCTGAGGGTCTCAGAGACCCTGCCTACGGTCAGATACCTGGACCCTAACACCTGAGGGTCTCAGAGACCCTGCCTACGGTCAGATACCTGGACCCTAACACCCGAGGGTCTCCCAGGCCTCTGGTTACAGAACCAGCCCTGGTTCTCCCATGCTGCCGGTGCTGTATCACTGAGCGAGCTCTCTGCTCAGAGTGGCCTCGCGCACACTTTCTCATCTCCTCAGAAAGAGCCTGGTTGCCTAGCAACAGTGCAGTCAACACACAAGTGTGGAAATGAGTGTGTGTGTGTGTGCTGTGAGCCTCTCGTCCTCACAGTGCAGGTGTGCAGTGTGTGTTCCCCTCCTCTGGGGTAGAACCACAGCGGGAACCGAAGGCTTGTGTTCCTCGTTGTTCATTCTAAGATCTTCGTTACATGACCGGAGAATAGAAGCATTGCCCGTCTGCCTTCTAGTTCACAACACAATGTAAATAGACACAAATATATCTGACCTCCTAGCATTATACCACACCCCTGTTCTCTGTGCTGTTGAAGATAAATAGGAGGTAATGTGGTAATGAGTAGAGCATCTGGCGTCTTGATTATCCCCGCTAGATAGAGTGCTGACCAGCTGGGTACAACATCTACGGTTAGGTAATGAAGGGTAAGGATGGGTAAGTTATTATAGGTAATGGTAATGAGAGGTAATCTTAAGTAAAGGTAATGATAGGCTATGAATGGTAATTGTAAGAAATGTTAGTGATGGGTAATGAAAGGTTATGGTAACCAAATGTATTGATAGTTATAGGTAATGCAAGGTAAAGATAATTATAGGTAAATTATAGGTAATGATAGGAAATGAAAGGTGATGGTGATGATAGAATGATAATGATTGGTAAGGATGATGAAAGGTAATGATAGGTAATGGTACTGATATGTAATGCTGGGAAAAGGTAATGCTGAACACTGTGCAACGCATGAAGCTTAAATACATGAGCAGCGCTAGCAGCTCCAGGATAAGAGCAGGTTTACCGTCCCAGAGTCAGGCTGTACACGCTGGCTTGTTGCTTTGATGTCTTCTATGGCCTTGCCTTACTGTCCCCTGAAACGCTGTGGAACCGTCTTCGTTAGGATGTGGGAGTGAATTAAACTGCTGATGACTGCGGTGTGTTTATCTCGTGAGGTATTTTCATGGTAAGAGTGCATTTGTGGACCGTTACATTATATTTAATTACACTGAATGTGCTGGCCACTCAGTTTGGTTTAATTTACATATTAGAGTATAGACTTTGTCCACAGTTCTGATGTAATTCAGAGGGAGATAGCTCTTGCTCCTTGTACATTATTCATTTAAGTGCAAATGAGCGTGCAGCAGTAGCCAGGAAGCCTGACTCCAGCGTGGAAAGGACTTTGAAAGATCTGGGATCTGCTAGCGCTCATTAGCAGGACTGTGATTCTGTGGATAATCACAGGCTTTGCTGAGAGAAGTAATGGTTCAGATCAAGCTGAATGAGGAAGAAGCCCTACGTCATCTCCTTTTCATCAGCTGGGCGTCCGTATCACGGAGGACAGATACCAAATATAAAATCCAAACATGGACGTGCTTCAGCAAACAGCGGCAGCCATTTTGGGAAAGACATGCAGATTGTTGTGTTCCGACTTCCAGATTGGTTTAAACACTGAACCGTATGGGTTCAGCTTTTAGCAAGTTAGCAAGTCCTCTGCACTCAACTATAGTATGAAGGCTTTTATAGCGAATATTTATCCTACTGTTAAACTATTCGATGATTAAAAAATAATAATGTATGCTGTAGAACAGTGATATTAACAAGGAGTGAACACATCCAGTATGACATGTTATTAACAACACATTCAGTATATTATGGTTATTAACAACACATCCAGTATATTATGGTTATTAACAACACATCCAGTATAACATGTTTTTAATAACACATCCAATATAACATGTTATTAACAACACATCCAGTATAACATGTTATTAACAACACATCCAGTATAACATGTTATTAACAACACATCCAGTATAACATGTTATTAACAACACATCCAGTATAACATGTTATCAACAACACATCCAGTATAACATGTTATTAACAACACATCCAGTATAACATGTTATTAATAACACATCCAGTATAACATGTTATCAACAACACATCCAGTGTAGCGTGGTTATTAGTAAGCAGTGGTTATTGCAGGCGTGGCCTCTGTAATGCATCTCTAATGAGAGGTTATCCTCCAGAAAGGAAGCGGAATGGGAGCTGGTTTCCTGTGCTCTGTCACCGTTCATTAGTACTCGTTATGGATATTAGCATGAGGAACGACGGAGGAACAGGTCCTTACGGGAGAGAGCGGTCATCTCCGGGGGGGGAAGCCCACTGCGTGGACCTGCTAGCGCTGCTCCTCCCACTGCGTGGACCTGCTAGCGCTGCTCCTCCCACTGCGTGGACCTGCTAGCGCTGCTCCTCCCACTGCGTGGACCTGCTAGCGCTGCTCCTCCCACTGCGTGGACCTGCTAGCGCTGCTCCTCCCACTGCGTGGACCTGCTAGCGCTGCTCCTCCCACTGCGTGGACCTGCTAGCGCTGCTCCTCCCACTGCGTGGACCTGCTAGCGCTGCTCCTCCCACTGCGTGGACCTGCTAGCGCTGCTCCTCCCACTGCGTGGACCTGCTAGCGCTGCTCCTCCCACTGCGTGGACCTGCTAGCGCTGCTCCTCCCACTGCGTGGACCTGCTAGCGCTGCTCCTCCAGTGCATTGTGGGTAGAAGTGTGAGAGCTGGTGGCTCAGAGATGAACGCTCGCGTGTTCAAATGCCTTTCCGATCACAAGTTCTTCACGTGTCACAGAGTCAGAGCGTGTTTGTAGATGTATGGGTCACATGGAAGGGATGGTCCAGGACCAGGTGTGCTGGAGAGAATCCCCGGGGCTGAGGGCCCCTGGTGGCCCCGTGTGTGGACCAGCGGATGAGAGGAAGGCCTTTGAGGACGAATGCTTTGAAGAAGGGTTTGGTAGTTTAGTATTTGGAAGCGGTTTGTTTTTGCGGTCTTCTTAACTGCTACTATGTTGTGAGTAGCGGGCTTGTCTGAGCTGACAGAACGCTGCCGGCTGACAGAGTGGAGGAAATGTCGCACATTAGGTCAGAGTGATATGAGGCTGTAGCCCTGGTGTTGTTTCAAATGAACGCACACCTCTCACCTCTAGCACTCTCACCGCCAGTGGTATTAAACTATACATATATTTATATATATATATATATATATATATATATATATGTATATATATGTATATATATATATATGTATATATATATGTATATATATGTATGTGTATGTTCCACACACTGACGAGTCGCACGGGCATGAAGGATTAACAAACAAACTCAAACTGTAGCTCTAAGACAATAAAGATGTTGCTTTTTGAATTGAGAGACACCGTTCAAAAAGAGACTAAAATATCTTCACTTTGCTGTTTATCAGAGTATTCCTTTAAATGTCTCTTCTTAATCTGTTAATCTGTTCTTTAATTATCTTTAATTATCTCTGTCCTAATGCTAGGATACCTTTAACTATCTCTGTCCTAATGCTAGGATACCTTTAACTATCTCTGTCCTAATGCTAGGATACCTTTAACTATCTCCGTCCTAATGCTAGGATACCTTTAACTATCTCCGTCCTAATGCTAGGATACCTTTAACTATCTCTGTCCTAATGCTAGGATACCTTTAACTATCTCCGTCCTAATGCTAGGATACCTTTAACTATCTCCGTCCTAATGCTAGGATACCTTTAACTATCTCTGTCCTAATGCTAGGATACCTTTAACTATCTCCGTCCTAATGCTAGGATACCTTTAACTATCTCCGTCCTAATGCTAGGATACCTTTAACTATCTCCGTCCTAATGCTAGGATACCTTTAACTATCTCTGTCCTTATGTTAGGATACCTTTAACTATCTCTGTCCTAATGCTAGGATACCTTTAACTATCTCCGTCCTAATGCTAGGATACCTTTAACTATCTCCGTCCTAATGCTAGGATACCTTTAACTATCTCTGTCCTAATGCTAGGATACCTTTAACTATCTCCGTCCTAATGCTAGGATACCTTTAACTATCTCTGTCCTAATGCTAGGATACCTTTAACTATCTCCGTCCTAATGCTAGGATACCTTTAACTATCTCTGTCCTAATGCTAGGATACCTTTAACTATCTCCGTCCTAATGCTAGGATACCTTTAACTATCTCTGTCCTAATGCTAGGATACCTTTAACTATCTCCGTCCTAATGCTAGGATACCTTTAACTATCTCCGTCCTAATGCTAGGATACCTTTAACTATCTCCGTCCTAATGCTAGGATACCTTTAACTATCTCTGTCCTTATGTTAGGATACCTTTAACTATCTCTGTCCTAATGCTAGGATACCTTTAACTATCTCTGTCCTAATGCTAGGATACCTTTAACTATCTCTGTCCTAATGCTAGGATACCTTTAACTATCTCCGTCCTAATGCTAGGATACCTTTAACTATCTCCGTCCTAATGCTAGGATACCTTTAACTATCTCCGTCCTAATGCTAGGATACCTTTAACTATCTCCGTCCTAATGCTAGGATACCTTTAACTATCTCCGTCCTAATGCTAGGATACCTTTAACTATCTCTGTCCTAATGCTAGGATACCTTTAACTATCTCTGTTCAGATCATTGGATGTTTGAACAGAGGTTCCAGAAAGAGGAGACAGCTGCAGGACAGGAGGTTGTTTGTTGTTCTACCATTGGCTGTTTTCCGCGTTCTTTAGGGTCAGAAAGGACTTTTAATCAAAGGTCTTTCAGGGAAACCTCTTCATCAAGAGTGAAATGTTTAAAACCCAAAGCAGCGTTTCTAGTGCTGTTACTCTAATATGTGTGCTGCCTGCTCATCACACCGCAGCTTGTACAACCGATACTGAAGACTACACCAGCAGCCCTCCTCCACCTCCTCCATTAAAACTCACGCAGGTGGAGCAGATGAACAGTTAAACACCACCCTCAGCTCCACTGGGTCAAATGTGGCTTTTATCACAATAAACGATGGACTATAAAACATGACTGAAGCCATGCATTTATAACATGACTTAACCCAGATGAGAGGATCTTAACCAATGGAGAGGATGTTAACTAATAGAGAGGAGAGGACAGGATGTTAACTAGTAGAGAGGATGTTAACTAATAGAGAGGACAGGATGTTAACTAGTAGAGAGGATGTTAACTAATAGAGAGGAGAGGACAGGATGTTAACTAGTAGAGAGGATGTTAACTAATAGAGAGGAGAGGACAGGATGTTAACTAGTAGAGAGGATGTTAACTAATAGAGAGGACAGGATGTTAACTAGTAGAGAGGATGTTAACTAATAGAGAGGACAGGATGTTAACTAGTAGAGAGGATGTTAACTAATAGAGAGGAGAGGACAGGATGTTAACTAGTAGAGAGGATGTTAACTAATAGAGAGGAGAGGACAGGATGTTAACTAGTAGAGAGGATGTTAACTAATAGAGAGGACAGGATGTTAACTAGTAGAGAGGATGTTAACTAGTAGAGAGGATGTTAACTAATAGAGAGGAGAGGACAGGATGTTAACTAGTAGAGAGAATGTTAACTAATAGAGAGGAGAGGACAGGATGTTAACTAGTAGAGAGGATGTTAACTAATAGAGAGGAGAGGACAGGATGTTAACTAGTAGAGAGGATGTTAACTAATAGAGAGGAGAGGACAGGATGTTAACTAGTAGAGAGGATGTTAACTAATAGAGAGGAGAGGACAGGATGTTAACTAGTAGAGAGGATGTTAACTAATAGAGAGGAGAGGACAGGATGTTAACTAGTAGAGAGGATGTTAACTAATAGAGAGGAGAGGACAGGATGTTAACTAGTAGAGAGGATGTTAACTAATAGAGAGGACAGGATGTTAACTAATAGAGAGGAGAGCCTTCAGCCTGTTCAGCCTCAGGAAACGTGAAGAGGAAATGCTAGCTGGTCTGGAGTCATGTTGGTGTCATGTTAAGTAAAGAAACTAACAACACCTTTATTTACACAGGCAGAATTAACAAGACATCACTCATCCCCTGCTGATTCAGGATCCCTTCACACCATTCACACTACTACCACCACTACTACAACTACTGCTACTATCTTTACTTCTACAACTACTACTACTACTACTACAACTACTACCACCACTACTGCTATTATCTTTACTTCTACAACTACTACTACTACAACTACTGCTACTATCTTTACTTCTACAACTACTACTACTACTACTACAACTACTGCTACTATCTTTACTTCTACAACTACTACTACTACAACTACTGCTACTATCTTTACTTCTACAACTACTACTACTACAACTACTGCTACTATCTTTACTTCTACAACAACTACTACTACTACTACTACTACCACCACTACTGCTACTATCTTTACTTCTACAACTACTACTACTACTACTACTACTACCACCACTACTGCTACTATCTTTACTTCTACAACTACTACTACTACTACAACTACTGCTACTATCTTTACTTCTACAACTACTACTACTACTACTACTGCTACTATCTTTACTTCTACTACTACTACTACTACTACTACTATAATAAGGTTAGGGTAAGTAGTAGTAGTACTGTAATACTACTACTACTATAATAATACTCCACCTTTAATTGGGTTATTGTCGCCTTGACTGTCTGCTTGACCTTGTGGTGACCTCTGACTTTCCCTTTTTTTTCTCTCTCCCTCTCTCTCTCTCTCTCTCTCTCTCTCTCTCTCTCTCTCTCTCTCTCATTCACACTATCGCAGTCTCTCTGTCTGTCCCTTTTGCTTTCTCTCTCTACATCTCTCTCTATCTCCCTCCCTTATTGTGACTACCTACTTGGCTGTGTGTGTGTGTGTGTGTGCGTGTGTGTGCGTGCGTGCGTGTGTGTGTGTGCGTGCGTGTGTGTGTGTGTGTGTGCGTGCATGTGTGCGTGCTGCGGTACTAGTGACCTACTTTCCTGACAAAAAGCAGCACAGGAGGAGGTGGTGGAAAGGGGAGGGAGGGAGTAGGACAGGATGAGGAGGAGAGGGAGGGAGGAGGGAGGGAGGGAGGAGGACAGGGTGAGGAGGGAGGGAGGAGGGAGGAAGACAGGGTGAGGAGGGAGGGGAGAGGGAGGGAGGGAGGGAGGGAGGAGGACAGGGTGAGGAGGAGAGGGAGGGAGGGAGGAAGACAGGGTGAGGAGGGAGGGGAGAGGGAGGGAGGGAGGAGGACAGGGTGGGGAGGAGAGGGAGGGTGAGGAAGAGGAAGAGGAGAGGGGGAAGCGATGGCTTCCTGTGTGTTATCAGGTCTGTAGATTAATTACGTTGCTGCTGTTGGTAACACCAGACTCTTCACAACCATCAATAATGCATCCTGCTGTCCCTCCATTTAATCTGCACCCAGCCTTCACCTGATACCCCCTCCTCCCCCCCTCTCCTATCTTCTGTCCTCCTCTCCTGTCTTCTCTCCTCTCCCCTCATCTCCCCCCCCCTCCTCTCCTATCTTCTGTCCTCCTCTCCTGTCTTCTCTCCTCTCCCCTCATCTCCTCCCCCTCCTCTCCTATCTTCTGTCCTCCTCTCCTCTCTCCTCTCCTCTCCCCTCATCTCCCCCCCCTCCTCTCCTATCTTCTGTCCTCCTCTCCTGTCTTCTCTCCTCTCCCCTCATCTCCCCCCCCTCCTCTCCTATCTTCTGTCCTACTCTCCTGTCTTCTCTCCTCTCCCCTCATCTCCTCCCCCCTTCCTCTCCTATCTCTGTCCTCCTCTCCTATCTTCTCTCCTATCTTCTGTCCTCCTCTCCTGTCTTCTCTCCTCTCCCCTCATCTCCTCTCTCCCCTCCTCTCCTCTCTTCTCCTCCCTTTCCCCTCCTCCCTCTCCACCCTCCCTCCTCCCTCCTCCCCTGTGGCAGCTTCATTGTTTTCCTGTCCTATTTGGAAACAGAGGCAGCGCCCCCTCAGCTAACTGATACTGCTGGAGCCATCTGGGTTAGGGAGTAGAGGCAGGGTTAGGGAGTAGAGGCAGGGTTAGGGAGTAGAGGTAGGGTTAGGGAGTAGAGGCAGGGTTAGGGAGTAGAGGTAGGGTTAGGGAGTAGAGGCAGGGTTAGGGAGTAGAGGTAGGGTTAGGGAGTAGAGGTAGGGTTAGGGAGTAGAGGCAGGGTTAGGGAGTAGAGGCAGGGTTAGGGAGTAGAGGTAGGGTTAGGGAGTAGAGGTAGGGTTAGGGAGTAGAGGCAGGGTTAGGGAGTAGAGGTAGGGTTAGGGAGTAGAGGTAGGGTTAGGGAGTAGAGGTAGGGTTAGGGAGTAGAGGCAGGGTTAGGGAGTAGAGGTAGGGTTAGGGTTAGGGAGTAGAGGCAGGGTTAGGGAGTAGAGGTAGGGTTAGGGAGTAGAGGTAGGGTTAGGGAGTAGAGGCAGGGTTAGGGAGTAGAGGTAGGGTTAGGGAGTAGAGGCAGGGTTAGGGAGTAGAGGTAGGGTTAGGGTTAGGGAGTAGAGGCAGGGTTAGGGAGTAGAGGTAGGGTTAGTTAGTGGAGGGGAGTCAGGGTTAGATAGTTGAGAGCTGGACAGAAGGATTGTTACCTGAGGCAGGTAGGTCACCTGACCCTGACTCTGAACCCTGACTCTATACCCTATTTCTGAACTCTGAGCCTAACTCTGAACCTTAAACTCTAACTCTGAACCCTGACTCTGACCTCTAACCCAAACTCTGAACCCTGACCCTAACTCTGAACCCTGGCCCTAACTCTGAACCCTGGCCCTAACTCTGAACCCTGGCCCTAACTCTGAACCCTGGCCCTAACTCTGAACCCTGACCCTAACTCTGAACCCTGACCCTAACTCTGAATTCTGACAATAATTCTGAACTCTGACCCTAACTCTGAACCCTGACCCTAACTCTGAACCCGGACCATAATTCTGAACCCTGACCCTAACTCTGAACCCTGAACCCTGACCCTAACTTTGAACGTCTGTCCCTCTGAGTGAACTTCTGGCACTAATATTTATGGATGTTTGGTTGTGCTTGTTATGAAGAAGGCATGCAGATCAATGTGGTAATTAAAGCCTTTAGAGACTAGCAGGGTGTAGAATGTACTTTTAATGGTACTATTAATAATGTTATTGAGATACTCTATCTAGATACTGTGTACTTTAGGTACTTTGTACCTTAGAAGCAGCATATTTTAAATTCTTGAGTATCTAATGAACACAGTAGACCACTGTGTTCATTAGATACTCGATCCTTTCTATAGTTAGGTTCAGGTACTCTGTACCTAGCTACTGTAGAGTATAAATGTACAATGTACCTGCTGTAATAACAATTACCACACAAATAGGAGTGTGTGTGTGTGTGTGTGTTTGTGTACGTGTGTCTGTGTGTGTGCGTGTGTTTGTGTGTGTGAGCATGTTGAACATGGCTGTATTTTTTTCTATTCTGCTGTGGTAATTTTCCATAGTAAATGGTGTCGTAAGGTTAATTTTGATTTAATAAGCAATTCATTTCAAGCTGTTGCTTTGGAATTACAGAGTAAAACAAGATTAGATATTCGAACAATTTTCTTTGTCCCTTAACCAATTAAGATGATAAGATTACGTTGGGCAAAATATCCTTGATAGCTATATAACGTAGATAGCTTTATGACATAGCTAGCTATAACGTAGGTAGCTAAATAATATAGATAGCTTTATAATCTAGAGAGCTAAATAGCATAGGTTGTTATATAACACAGATAGCTTTATGACATAGCTAGCTATAACGTAAGTAGCTAAATAATATAGATAGCTTTATAATCTAGAGAGGTAAATAGCATAGGTTGTTATATAACACAGATAGCTTTATGACATAGCTAGCTATAACGTAAGTAGCTAAATAATATAGATAGCTTTATAATCTAGAGAGCTAAATAGCATAGGTTGTTATATAACACAGATAGCTTTATGACATAGCTAGCTATAACGTAAGTAGCTAAATAATATAGATAGCTTTATAATCTAGAGAGGTAAATAGCATAGGTTGTTATATAATACAGATAGCTTTATGACATAGCTAGCTATAACGTAAGTAGCTAAATAATATAGATAGCTTTATAATCTAGAGAGCTAAATAGCATAGGTTGTTATATAACACAGATAGCAACGTAATGTAGGTAGGTATCTGGCATGTTAATGTTGGTAGCTAAATAACATAGCATCTATCAACTCTTCTAACCCTAACCCTAGCTCAGAGCTAACAGAGCTAGGTAGCGTGAGACTGGAGCTTATATAAGCTAGGGTTAGGTATGTATCAGGTTGGACCAATCAGTGATCTGTTCATTGTGTCTCATCCCAGTGTCTGCTGTTGACACATGTTGTCTCTGATTACGTTCTGGGACTGTAATGTATCCAGTTAGGAGGTGGGAACAATGCTTAGAGTTGTGCTGGCAGATTGGATGTGCTTGTGTGATATGCCAACTGTGACCAACACACACGCTGTCAGATAAGATAAGGATACGATAACACTATTAATCCTGTGAGGCAAACCCGGGTTATTGTGTCCTAGTTGTTATTACTGCAGTAACACAGTTAGGTGTAGGAAGCTAAACACACATTAAGTCCTCCGCCCACCAAAGCTTACAGGTGGAGCGCGTCCTCTTCTGTTGTCCAATCACAGCGCACCACATCCGCTCGCGTGTTGTCCAATCACAGCGCACCACATCCGCTCGCGTGTGGTCCAATCACAGAGCACCACATCCGCTCGCGTGTTGTCCAATCACAGCGCACCACATCCGCTCGCGTGTGGTCCAATCACAGAGCACCACATCCGCTCGCGTGTGGTCCAATCACAGCGCACCACATCCGCTCGCGTGTGGTCCAATCCCACGGCAGCGTGGCGCGGAGGTCCAGCCCTTCACAGTGTTCAGCGTGTTTCCTTCTGCGTGGGGCCTTTTTATTCCGCCTCTGCCTGGCGTATTGGAGGCGGTTTTGTACAGCTGGTCCAGTTAAATGGCCTAGATGAGTGAGTCTGCGCGCCATTTAATATTCCTCTGGTGTGAAGACAAGGACACAAGAAAGTTCAGCTTCCTTTGGCACCCTTCACTTGAAGAGTAGAGAGTAGAGGCACTGATAGAGGAAGAGGAAGAGTAGAGGCACTGATAGAGGAAGAGGAAGAGTAGAGGTACTGATAGAGGAAGAGTAGAGGTACTGATAGAGGAAGAGTAGAGGCACTGATAGAGGAAGAGTAGAGGTATTCATAGAGGAAGAGGATGAGTAGAGGTACTGATAGAGGAAGAGGAAGAGTAGAGGTACTGATAGAGGAAGAGTAGAGGCACTGATAGAGGAAGAGGAAGAGTAGAGGTACTGATAGAGGAAGAGGAAGAGTAGAGGCACTGATAGAGGAAGAGTAGAGGCACTGATAGAGGAAGAGTAGAGGCACTGATAGAGGAAGAGTAGAGGCACTGATAGAGGAAGAGTAGAGGTAATGACAGAGTTTAAGGTTTGGGTAATGACAGAGTGAAATGTAGCGTAGAGGTGAAGACTTAAAGGTAATGCGAGACCCTTCATGTTGGAGACCAGAGCACAAATCTTCTATTTCCAGAGGCTGCTTTATAAATAAAAAAGCTACTCTCTTGTTTCCAGATAAATGGAAAGAACCCCTGAGGGACTGGCAGACTGTTTCTTTGTAAACTCAGTAGCTAAACTCGATAGCAAAGCTGCAAGTGTTGAAAAGAGAATGTCCTTTTTCTCATCTCTCAACAACTTCTCGTTCTGTCTGTGTCACCTTCTCCCGTCAGAGAAAGATGTCCTCACATTCCCTTTTAGTTCGTTGACCTAATATGTAATATTCAATACGTCTTTAGTTAGTTTACCTATTATCTTCTATCTAGTAGCTGGGTAACCTACTATTCAATATATAATATTCAATATGCCACAATTAAAATGTATCAGTAGAAAAGCAAATCATAAGTAGTGCCAATTAAAGGAGTAAGCTATGCCCGGGTGGATTAAAGCCCCTTGGAACCCGTTCAGAATGTTACCTTTCAGGAGAATCCTGAACCTAAACGGACTTTCAACACGTAATGATTTGAGGTAAAATATTCCAAGAGCTCGACCCTGCTGTCCAAAAAGGTTAGCAATAAAATATCCAGCAAACAGCGGCGTTCAAAGATGATACTACCAACAGTGGGTTAGGGTTAGGGTTAGCAGTGGAGAGAAACACTAATGAAATGTCTTGAAAGTTCAGGGCCTGTCGCTAACACTAACCATTAGCTTTCGAAAATACATCTCCTCGAAAAATAGAAACCCTTTAATTTGAACCAATTTTAACTCTGCATGATTGGTAATGGTTTAATAATTACAATTATAAATATTCTATTATAATTATATATTATTTATAATAGCTGGAATAGCAGTGGATCATCAAACCGCTAACATTAGCACCATTAGCATTAGCACTACTAACACACACACACATATATATATAAATGTGTGTATATATACATATGAAAACTCTCTGAGCTCTGTGTCTTCAACAATCTCGCGCTTGCTCTCTCCAGTCAGGATTAGACTGACTTAAAGGTGCTGTCCTTTAGATGTAAGGGTTGTGAAGACAGAGAGCAGAAGAGAGCAAGAGTTTAAAACTAAACAAAAGATAAACGCCCCCTCCCTGCCTACGTCTCGCCACCATTGAAATGTTGCATTTCACGCCCCTGTGATTGACAGGCCAGATCCCTGATTCCCTGAACCAATCAGCGAAGAGAGGCCCTGATTGGTCGGAAATTAGGCGGGAGTGGTCAAAATCTAAATTGGCTCATGGGGAGGCAGGCGCAGTCAGCTGGAAACAGATTCTCATAGCACATTTCACTCACTAATAAGTGACGGCTTGGTAGGCTATTTCTAACTAATTGAACTGAATGAATCGCGCTTCAATCTTACCTAGAGCATCTTCAAGTCTAAGTCTGCTGTACAGTTGTGTTGTCTCCAGAATCCACTGTGGCTCCAAACATCCAAACTAAAAGTCAAGTGATGGCCTGTTCGCTGCAGCTGTCAGGTCTAGTGGGGATGTTGTGGGATTTACGTGCTGGCAGGAGAACATGAAAGACTCATTTGATAGAGATTGGGGAGACTGACTGACAATTATAAATTCAACAAAGTGACTCCTCGCTCATCGTTATTCTGGGGTCATTCTACTGTCCTTGAACTGTTAATGAAACTAAACAACGAACTAACTAACTTACTAACCAGCTAACGAATGCACACTCTCACCCTGCAGTATAGTTGTGATATTTAGTCAGAGGATCTGTGAGGCCACTGTGTTTCTCATCTAGAATTATTTCTCTCTGGGAATTCAGTTGAGATCATTTGAAATGGTGGACTTCTCTGTGTTGATTGTGCTTTATAAACTCCCAGCTGCTGGTTGTCCTCTTGACTCTGTTCCAGTGAAGAGACGGCTGGACCGGGACAAACCTCCACACAGCAGGCCATGGCAGAGAGGACCCCTGCTGGTCAGACCGGTGAGTGGAGACCCTAAGACATATGGCCCTCAGGTCAACCGTGACCGTTAGGGGGGCATAGATCTGTGAGTATAGAGTACCCCTCGCACTCTGATAGAAGCCCACCGTTAGGGGGGCATAGATCTGTGAGTATAGAGTACCCCTCGCACTCTGATAGAAGCCCACCGTTAGGGGGGCATAGATCTGTGAGTATAGAGTACCCCTCGCACTCTGATAGAAGCCCACCGTTAGGGGGGCATAGATCTGTGAGTATAGAGTACCCCTCGCACTCTGATAGAAGCCCACCGTGGCGCTTCATAAAGTCCCAAACACCAATCTGGTTTGAACTATGGAAGGGCCTCTTGGGTTGAAGGGTCAGAGGACTAGAGGACCAGGGAGAGGACTGGAGGACCAGGGAGAGGACTAGAGGACCAGGGAGAGGACTAGAGGACCAGGGAGAGCACTAGAGGACCAGAGAACCAGGGAGAGGACTAGAGGACCAGGGAGAGCACTAGAAGACCAGGGAGAGGACTGGAGGACCAGGGAGAGCACTAGAGGACCAGGGAGAGCACTAGAGGACCAGAGGACCAGGGAGAGCACTAGAGGACCAGAGGACCAGGGAGAGGAGTGGAGGACCAGGGAGAGCACTAGAGGACCAGGGAGAGGACTGGAGGACCAGGGAGAGCACTAGAGGACCAGGGAGAGGACTGGAGGACCAGGGAGAGCACTAGAGGACCAGGGAGAGGACTAGAGGACCAGGGAGATCACTAGAGGACCTGAGAACCAGGGAGAGGACTAGAGGACCAGGGAGAGCACTAGAGGACCAGGGAGAGGACTAGAGGACCAAGGAGAGGACTAGACGGACAGGAAGTGGACTAGAGGACCAGGGAGAGGACTAGACGGACAGGAAGAGGACTAGAGGACCAGGGAGAGGACTAAAGGACCAGGGAGAGGACTGGAGGACCAGGGAGAGGACTAGAGGACCAGGGAGAGGACTAGAGGACCAGGGAGAGGACTAGACAGACAGGAAGAGGACTAGAGAACCAGGGAGAGGACTAGAGGACCAGGGAGAGGACTAGAGAACCAGGGAGAGGACTAGACGAACAGGAAGAGGACTAGACAAGTCTTTATTTAATTGTCTATTGATCGACCATCACTACCTTCTACACAGCACCTCTTAATAGAATCTGCTGAAGTCTGACACCTTTATTGTAAACCAATTGGAGGACAATTGCAGTCATCATTTTTGTGTAGAAATATATTATATGTATCATATATAATATAATATACTGTATATGGATCCTATCTTAAGTGTTTGACAGTTATGTATGACAAGGGCATCTTTATTGACGGGTATTGTCACTCAAACCAAGCTTCACTTCTTATTTAAAAAGAAAACTTTAAGGTTTAAAATACACAAAGAAATACATTTAAAATAATAAACACTGAATCCAGCCTTCAATAAACCCTCTTCCTCTCTTGTTGACGGGGAGGCAGACGAAGAAAACCAATCACAACAAATATGCTGTAGGAAACTCCAACACTTTATCATTTTGCAATCTTTTGTTGACCAAAGCAACAGATATATGTTGAGGTTAGAGATGGAGTCATGTTGAGGTTAGAGATGGAGTCATGTTGAGGTTAGAGATGGAGTCATGTTGAGGTTAGAGATTACATGTTGAGGTTAGAGATGGAGTCATGTTGAGGTTAGAGATGGAGTCATGTTGAGGTTAGAGATGGAGTCATGTTGAGGTTAGAGATGGAGTCATGTTGAGGTTAGAGATGACATGTTGAGGTTAGAGATGGAGTCATGTTGAGGTTAGAGATGGAGTCATGTTGAGGTTAGAGATGTAGTCATGTTGAGGTTAGAGATGGAGTCATGTTGAGGTTAGAGATGGAGTCATGTTGAGGTTAGAGATGGAGTCATGTTGAGGTTAGAGATGGAGTCATGTTGAGGTTAGAGATGGAGTCATGTTGAGGTTAGAGATGACATGTTGAGGTTAGAGATGGAGTCATGTTGAGGTTAGAGATGGAGTCATGTTGAGGTTAGAGATGGAGTCATGTTGAGGTTAGAGATGACATGTTGAGGTTAGAGATGGAGTCATGTTGAGGTTAGAGATGGAGTCATGTTGAGGTTAGAGATGGAGTCATGTTGAGGTTAGAGATGGAGTCATGTTGAGGTTAGAGATGGAGTCATGTTGAGGTTAGAGATGTAGTCATGTTGAGGTTAGAGATGACATGTTGAGGTTAGAGATGGAGTCATGTTGAGGTTAGAGATGGAGTCATGTTGAGGTTAGAGATGACATGTTGAGGTTAGAGATGGAGACATGTTGAGGTTAGAGATGGAGTCAGGTTGAGGTTAGAGATGGAGTCATGTTGAGGTTAGAGATGGAGTCATGTTGAGGTTAGAGATGGAGTCATGTTGAGGTTAGAGATGACATGTTGAGGTTAGAGATGGAAACAGGTTAGAAATGAGAAGCAGTGAACATGTAGGCTACCATGTTCCAGGACATACCATGGCTTGTCCAATGGCAACCAGAATCCATATCAGTGTTATCAGCTGCAGCTCTTCACTCTGTACTTGTAGTCATCAGTAACTGGGCCCCTGGTAATAAGGACTAGCATCTCTGTTTCCTTTCCTACAGGAAAAACAATCAATTATTCATGATGTCATTATCTGTACAGCTATGTCTGTCTGTTTCAGAGGGAGACAGAGAGAAAAATATAAATACATCTTTAGATATCTTTAAATATATAGACTAGAGAGGAACACACTGACCAGGTACAGACTAGAGAGGTAACACTGACCAGGTACAGACTAGAGAGGTAACACTGACCAGGTACAGACTAGAGAGGTAACACTGACCAGGTACAGACTAGAGAGGTAACACTGACCAGGTACAGACTAGAGAGGAACACGCTGACCAGGTACAGACTAGTTAGAGAACACACTGACCAGGTACAGACTAGAGAGGTAACACTGACCAGGTACAGACTAGAGAGGTAACACTGACCAGGTACAGACTAGAGAGGTAACACTGACCAGGTACAGACTAGAGAGATAACACTGACCAGGTACAGACTAGAGAGGAACACGCTGACCAGGTACAGACTAGTTAGAGAACACACTGACCAGGTACAGACTAGAGAGGTAACTCACTGACCAGGTACAGACTAGAGAGGTAACTCACTGACCAGGTACAGACTAGAGAGGAACACGCTGACCAGGTACAGACTAGTTAGAGAACACACTGAGCAGATACAGACTAGTGAGGTAACACACTGACTAGTGAGACAACACACATACAGACTACAGTACAGTGCTACTTTACAGACTAGACAGCCACAGACATCTTAATGCCAATACGGCATCTTTGAATTTAAATGAGAGAGAGAGAGAGAGATTTCTGAAACATCTTGGGTAAAAATATGGAAATATGGTAACGTATAATATATTTATAAATGGGCTTTTCTGTGTTGGTTCTGAGTCCTGTCTGTTCTGTACAGACTGACTGACAGGATGGTCTGAAGGAAGAGTGGGCGATATGAGAGGAAGGACTCCTCCTCTTCATCTCTCCTCCCTCCTCCTCTTCATCACTCCTCCTCTTCATCACCCCTCCCTTCTCTTTATCCCTCCTCCCTCCTCCTCATCCCTCCTCCTCCTCGTCACTCCTCCTCCTCATCACTCCTCCATCCTCCTCTTCATTACTCCTCCATTCTCCTCTTCATTACTCCCTCCTCCTCTTCATTACTCCTCCCTCCTCATCACTCCTCCTCTTCATCATTCTGCCCTCCTCCTCCTTATCCCTCCTCCTCCTCCTCCTCCTCCCTCCCTTCATCACTCCTCCTGGGGATACAGTGAGGTGGTGGTAACCCACCAAACATAATAAACATTATAAATATTATAAATATGTTATGCGTGTAAGGACTGCAGGCAGCATCTAACCCCCAGAGAGGGGTGGAGGGGAAATGCAGACAAGCTCAATATTTCATGCAACACCTCATACTTTAGCACTGCTCAGTTGGAGATGGATGGAAGGGTGGTGGTTTATAGAGGTGTGACACCACTTCATACAGATAGTTCAAAACAGGTGTGACACCACTTCATACAGATAGTTCAAAACAGGTGTGACACCACTTCTTACAGATAGTTCAAAACAGGTGTGACACTACTTCATACAGATAGTTTATAAACAGGTGTGACACCACTTCATACAGATAGTTTATAAAGAGGTGTGACATCACATCATACAGATAGTTCAAAACAGGTGTGACACCACTTCATACAGATAGTTTATAAAGAGGTGGGACATCACTTCATACAGATAGTTTATAAAGAGGTGTGACACCACTTCATACAGATAGTTTATAAAGAGGTGTGACACCACTTCATACAGATAGTTTATAAAGAGGTGTGACACCACTTTATACAGATAGTTTATAAAGAGGTGTGACATCACATCATACAGATAGTTCAAAACAGGTGTGACACCACTTCATACAGATAGTTTATAAAGAGGTGTGACACCACTTCATACAGATAGTTTATAAAGAGGTGTGACACCACTTCATACAGATAGTTTATGAAGAGGTGTGACATCACTTCATACAGATAGTTTATAAAGAGGTGTGACATCACTTCATACAGATAGTTTATAAAGAGGTGTGACATCACATCATACAGATAGTTCAAAACAGGTGTGACATCACTTCATACAGATAGTTTATAAACAGGTGTGACACCACTTCATACAGATAGTTTATAAAGAGGTGTGACACCACTTCATACAGATAGTTTATGAAGAGGTGTGACATCACTTCATACAGATATAATTTATGAAGAGCAGTTCTTAACAGGGTCCTTTCAGGTAAAGATAGGAGTAATGAATAAAGAATTACTAGGATCTCTAGATCAAGACCGGAATCTTTTTCTAATACTCTCATAGTAATGTCTGTCTCTCTCTCGCTCTCACCCTCGCTCTCGCTCTTGTCTTAGAGTTAGGGGGTTAGGGTTAGCGAGTTAGGGGTATTCAGGTTAAGGCATTGGGCCAGAGAAGAGGGTTAGGGTATTAGTTTAGGGTAAGGACATTAGGTTGAGCCTCTGTTCAACCTAATGACGATTCACATTCGAGGGATCATACTCCAAGACTCTTCGAATAGAGTTGATTTCAGGCTGGACACGGGCAGATAAAGATAGGATAGGAAGATAAGGAAGGTACAACAGTTTGTGAGGGAGATGAGAGAACCAAAGTCAATGAAATAAGAGAGCAGCTGAAGTGCCTCTGGCCCCGTTGTGATCACCAGCGCCTGTCAGATATTCAGGCACAATAAACAATAAGCAGAGGCTCCCAGCCCTGAGAGCCTCTGCTCCACACGACCGTGGGCCCTATGATGTTGTGTGATATTACCTTTATATTAGCTTTCACCTCAGGCCCTGAGTGCCTTATTACATTGCGATTTAAACATTTAAATCTATCTTTAAAGGGGAATCGTCACACTTGGCTGTTTTCTACTAAAACAGAGTACTGCTCTATACGTGTGCTGTGTATTTTATACTATGACAGTACCACGCTAGTGTAGATGGATGAATGTATAGATTGGGTTACTACTCTAGAGTAGATGGATGAATGTATAGATTGGGGTATTTGGGTGAGAGTAGATGGATGAATGTATAGATTGGGGTATTTGGGTGAGAGTAGATGGATGAATGTATAGATTGGGGTATTTGGGTGAGTGTAGATGGATGAATGTATAGATTGGGGTATTTGGGTGAGAGTAGATGGATGAATGTATAGATTGGGGTATTTGGGTGAGTGTAGATGGATGAATGTATAGATTGGGGTATTTGGGTGAGTGTAGATGGATGAATGTATAGATTGGGGTATTTGGGTGAGTGTAGATGGATGAATGTATAGATTGGGGTATTTGGGTGAGAGTAGATGGATGAATGTATAGATTGGGGTATTTGGGTGAGTGTAGATGGATGAATGTATAGATTGGGGTATTTGGGTGAGTGTAGATGGATGAATGTATAGATTGGGGTATTTGGGTGAGTGTAGATGGATGAATGTATTGATTGGGGTATTTGGGTGAGTGTAGATGGATGAATGTATAGCTCCACGTTTTAGTTTCCCGTGATGGAAGTGGTGGGTGACATCTAATCCTTTCCAGTTGGCAGCATCACTCTGAAGCAGGAGGAGAATGTGGCAGCAAGGTACGCTGGGATAGCAAGTGTAGAGGAAGGGGGGAGGTTGTCAGTTTGAATCTGGTCAGGGCTGGAGCGTGTCAGGGTCTAAAGATAGAGACACTGAAGGTGTGGCTGGTGACTCACCATCACCATTAGCATTCCGCTAACTGAGGTCAAAGGTGACGCAAGATTTTTTTTCGGGAGAGGATGGTGTGTTAATCCCACTGGGGCTATGCTAATGAGATATGCTAATTAGATATGCTAATGCACTGGCTTGTTGTTTGCCAGCGTTTGTTGACGAGTTAGCTGGAGCGTCGCTGGCATTTTGCTGCCATTTGATTGTCACATAGTAGTGTCCTCGCTGATGAGGTGTGTAGAAATAAACTATCATTCAAACATGTACGCCTCAGTCATGGTGTGTAAGATCACCTGTCCAATTACATCAACCTACCAGGTAGTAATAAACACCAACTATCATTCAAACATGTACGCCTCATTCATGGTGTGTAAGATCACCTGTCCAATTACATCAACCTACCAGGTAGTAATAAACACCAACTATCATTCAAACATGAACGCCTCATTCATGGTGTGTAAGATCACCTGTCCAATTACATCAACCTAACATGCTTAAAGTCTCATGTGTGACACACATTCAGATCGAAGACATCACATGTAACCTGGTGAAGACCATGGTCTAGACATCACATGTAACCTGGTGAAGACCATGGTTTAGACATCACATGTGACCTGGTGAAGACCATGGTCTAGACATCACATGTAACCTGGAGAAGCAGGAAGAACATGAGATAAGGTACTCCTGTTTGTTTTATAAACCACTGTTCAGGACATGTTGTGTACCTTTTTGTTAGCAAAGACAACAAAGAGGTAAAAACAAAATGTCTTCAGTAGCAAAAAGGTACACAACATGTCCTGGGTAGAACGAATGTTAGGTTAGAGATAAAGATGGAGAACTACCAACATGCACAGCTCCCCACCTCTCTCTCTTCTCTCTCTCCTCCCTCTCCCCTTTCTATCTCCTCTCATCGCTCCCTCCTCTCGCTCCCCTCCTCTCTCTCTCCTCTCTCCCCCCTCTTCTCTCTCCCCCCTCTCTCCTCTCTCCCCCCTCTTCTCTCTTCCCCCTCTCTCCTGTCTCTCCCCTCTCTCCTCTCTCCCCCCTCTCCTCTCTCCCTCCTCTCTCCTGTCTCTCTCCCCTCTCTCTCCCCTCTCCCCCCTCTTCTCTCTCCCCCCTCTCTCCTGTCTCTCTCCCCTCTTCAGCTCAGCAGGGGACATGATGAATGTGGTGAAGGGGTTTCAGACGATGACGAAGCCATATTTTAATTTATTTATCTTGTGTGTGCTTCTTTCAATGGGGTTTTATTACAGTGATGGCAGCTTTAGGAGTGAGGCTGAGATATGGAGGCCACCTTTATGAATGAGGGGCTGAGATATGGAGGCCGCCTCTGGAAGTTCGGGGCTGAGATATGGAGGCCGCCTTTATGAATGAGAGGCTGAGATATGGAGGCCGCCTTTCGGAGCTAGGGGCTGAGATATGGAGGCCAGGATTGAAGAGCTAGCAGGTTTATCTCTTACTCAAGCTAGCAGGCCTAGCTCTGAATCAAACTAGCAGGTAGCCCTGACTCAAGCTAGTATGCCTAGCTCTGTCTCCAGCTAGCAAGTTTAGCTCTTACTCCAACTAGCAGGCTTAGCCTTGACTCAAGCTAGCAGGCTTAGCCCTGACTCAAGCTGGCAGGCTTAGCCCTGACTCAAGCTGGCAGGTTTAGCTCTGACTCAAGCTGGCAGGTTTAGCTCTGAATCCAGCTAGCAGGCCTAGCTCTTACTCTTGGCAACTTTAGCGTTAAGATAAATTATCATGTGCAAGCTTAGGGCCGCCGCTTCTCAGAGATGAAACAGAGATCCCAGGTGACAAAGAGCACAAAGTAATGAGTTTGGAAGGCCAAGCTTTTTGGCACCATTGTTAGAAATCCTTTCAGCTGAAAAGGGTTTGGCAGTGGTTCTGTCTCTCCGGCGATAGAGAAGGAGCCCAGCTTGAGCGGCTGCTGTGTTGTGGCCGCCGCTGGATCTCTGTGTGTTCTGGCAAGAAAGAGAGGATTTGTAACAGACCTATCTGAATGATCAGAGACGTTTGGTCCAACTGGGAGCTTATGCCCGTACTGACCTTCTGTATAGGCGATAGACCTCATGATGTCTAGAGGATGGACTATACTGGGTGGAGGACCTCCTGGTGTAGCTGGGTGGAGGACCTCCTGGTGGGTGGAGGTCCTCCTGGTGTAGCTGGGTGGAGGACCTCCTGGTGGGTGGAGGACCTCCTGGTGTAGCTGGGTGGAGGTCCTCCTTGTGTAGCTGGGTGGAGGTCCTCCTGGTGTAGCTGGGTGGAGGTCCTCCTTGTGTAGCTGGGTGGAGGTCCTCCATGTGTAGCTGGGTGGAGGTCCTCCTGGTGTAGCTGGGTGGAGGTCCTCCATGTGTAGCTGGGTGGAGGTCCTCCTGGTGTAGCTGGGTGGAGGTCCTCCTTGTGTAGCTGGGTGGAGGTCCTCCATGTGTAGCTGGGTGGAGGTCCTCCTGGTGTAGCTGGGTGGAGGTCCTCCTTGTGTAGCTGGGTGGAGGTCCTCCTGGTGTAGCTGGGTGGAGGTCCTCCTTGTGTAGCTGGGTGGAGGTCCTCCTTGTGTAGCTGGGTGGAGGACCTCCTGGTGTAGCTGGGTGGAGGTCCTCCATGTGTAGCTGGGTGGAGGTCCTCCTTGTGTAGCTGGGTGGAGGTCCTCCTGGTGTAGCTGGGTGGAGGTCCTCCTTGTGTAGCTGGGTGGAGGTCCTCCTTGTGTAGCTGGGTGGAGGTCCTCCTGGTGTAGCTGGGTGGAGGTCCTCCATGTGTAGCTGGGTGGAGGTCCTCCTGGTGTAGCTGGGTGGAGGTCCTCCTGGTGTAGCTGGGTGGAGGACCTCCTGGTGTAGCTGGGTGGAGGTCCTCCTGGTGTAGCTGGGTGGAGGTCCTCCTGGTGTAGCTGGGTGGAGGTCCTCCTGGTGTAGCTGGGTGGAGGACCTCCTGGTGTAGCTGGGTGGAGGACCTCCTGGTGGGTGGAGGTCCTCCTGGTGTAGCTGGGTGGAGGTCCTCCATGTGTAGCTGGGTGGAGGACCTCCTGGTGTAGCTGGGTGGAGGTCCTCCTGGTGTAGCTGGGTGGAGGTCCTCCTGGTGTAGCTGGGTGGAGGTCCTCCTTGTGTAGCTGGGTGGAGGTCCTCCTGGTGTAGCTGGGTGGAGGTCCTCCTGGTGTAGCTGGGTGGAGGACCTCCTGGTGTAGCTGGGTGGAGGACCTCCTGGTGGGTGGAGGTCCTCCTGGTGTAGCTGGGTGGAGGTCCTCCATGTGTAGCTGGGTGGAGGACCTCCTGGTGTAGCTGGGTGGAGGTCCTCCTGGTGTAGCTGGGTGGAGGTCCTCCTGGTGTAGCTGGGTGGAGGTCCTCCTTGTGTAGCTGGGTGGAGGTCCTCCTGGTGTAGCTGGGTGGAGGTCCTCCTGGTGTAGCTGGATGGGGGACCTCCTCATGCTATGTTTTGCACTAGTTAATATTTCAGCAGAGCTATTTCAGACAGTGCTGGCATCAGGTAAGCTAGCACTTAACTACCACAGCCCAAGAGACTCCTCAATCATCGTCTCTGGTTCTTCTGAAGTATCTCCGTGTTTGCAGTCTGACTGAAGTGACCACCGTGTGTGTAGCCTGAGGTTTGAACCTGCGTTCATCGTGCTGATGTGGCTGTGCTCTACTAAATAACCAAACAACTGTAGATTCATGTGAAGCGTGTTGTTTAACACTCACTTGATTTATCGATAGCTACTGTGAGTGGCCGTCAGACCTCTAACATTATTGAACTCTGGGACACGTATCTCCTCCACACCATTCATCTTGAGCACAAAAGTGTTTTTTTTGGCGCTCCCAGGGGCCTCCCTGCCAATCACGTAGCGCTGATTGGATTAGTGCCAGCTCCTTTGCCTGAGCTTCCGCCGAGCGATCAGAGATTAGACGAGTGTGAAGTTCACCTCTCACAAAGACAGCTCAGTCCGGAGAGGAGCTCTGACAGGCCCAGCTCAGCCTGAGAGGAATGCCAACGAGCCACTGGTCTACTGCTCCCGGGATGTGGGGAGGATGCAGGAACGCTGCTGGGATCCCGGTGGAATAACCCACGAGGAGGAATATAGATCGCTGTACGTTGAAATACTCAAGGACGCCACATGAGCCATGGAACATGTTGCACCGTAAAGGGTCTGCGAGGTCCAGAGTGACTTCCAGATCCTTGACCCTAACCTAATCATGCAATGGTTGGCTCTCGGCTCCTCGCCATGGCAGCAGTAATAATATTGAATCAAATACATTAATACAATTACTAATATAAATAATATGTCGTTTGTGTTTGCCCAACATGTGTATGCACATTTTGGGGTCGCACTGGAAGTCATGAACCTTGACTGGTTAGTATGGAATCTGAATGGTGTGTTGACAAATGTTTCTTATTTTAAACAATATGGTTTAAACGCTCCTGGTGCTGCTAGTGATGGTTAAATGCTACTAGTGATGGTTAAATACTGCTAGTGATGGTTAATGCTCCTAGTGCTCCTAGTGATGGTTTTCTATTTCCTGTTCCATCAAAGTCTGGTTCTCTGAATGATGTATGAGGTTATGAATGCAGCTGTCCCCTCTCTCCACCACCCCCACACCAGCTACTGTGCTGGGAACTCCTAACCCCTCATCTTTGTTTCTGCTAGTGTCCACGTGAGGGGTGAGGAGTGCTCCCACTCATTGGAAGCCTTCAAAGTATCTGCTTGATTATCATAGGATTAATTATACCTGCTGCTATCACTATGCCTTAACCTTCCCTTAACCTAGACCTGTGCCTTAACCTACACCTGTCCCTTAACCTAGTCCTGTCCCTTAACCTAGTCCTGTCCCTTAACCTAGACCTGCCCCTTAAACCTAGACATGTCCCTTAGCGTAGACCTGGCCCTTATCCTAGGCCTATCATGTACATTTGTATGTATGTGTGTGTGTGTGTGTATGTGTATGTGTGTGTGTGTGTGTGTGCGTGTGTGTGTGGGTGTATATTTACATATGGGTATGTATTTTGATATAGGATATATGATATATGTGTGGGTGTATATTTACATATGGGTATGTATTTTGATATATGATATATGATATATGTGTGGGTGTATATTTACATATGGGTATGTATTTTGATATAGGATATATGATATATGTGTGGGTGTATATTTACATATGGGTATGTATTTTGATATAGGATATATGATATATGTGTGGGTGTATATTTACATATGGGTATGTATTTTGATATAGGATATATGATATATGTGTGGGTGTGTGTGTGTGTGAGTGTGTGCGCGTGTGTGCGTGTGTGTGTGTGTGTGAGTGTCAAGATGAATGGACTTTGTTCTTCATGACTGACGCCACAGAGATCTACTTGTCCTTCTGTTGCCATAGAAACTGCTGTTTTGATAACAACTAGTGCAGCAGTGGAAGTGTTGAGCCTGCATGGCCCCGCTCTGTGTGGGTACAATAATTTATAACTACCCATGCTTCTAGCAGGGGAGAGAAGCACACATGAGAACAAACCTTTCATTTAGAAAGCCCTCTTCCCTCCCTAACTATTGTACATCGTACATCGTACATTGAGTCATTTTACTTATCTCATCAGCTCATTTTACTGACAATGCCACCAAAAGATAGCAGCCTCAAAGCTAACCCATTGTCAGTGTTTCCCAGCCTTTGGCTTCAGGTGTGCCTCTCATTGTCATGAAGCTTTCATGCACCACCTCAGACGCTAACGGTAACACATAGTTAAAGACACGCAACCCTTTACACACAAGTATTACTGCCAGGCCGACATTGCAATGGAAAACACCATGGAATGCGCAAAGCGACACTATTTTTGAAATAATAACGAGCCATAGTACAATATTTACCTAACAATATTTATAATATATTTACTCATCTATATCATTTTTTGTAGTATTAAAATCCTACGTTCCGCCTGCATCAGCCTCGCAGCCTGATCGCTACGCTACGTCACCCAGGCTCGCTACGTCACCCAGGCTCGCTACGTCACCCAGGCTCGCTACGTCACCCAGGCTCGCTACGTCACCCAGGCTCACTACGCTACGTCACCCAGGCTCGCTACGTCACCCAGGCTCACTACGCTACGTCACCCAGGCTCGCTACGTCACCCAGGCTCACTACGCTACGTCACCCAGGCTCGCTACGTCACCCAGGCTCACTACGCTACGTCACCCAGGCTCGCTACGCTACGTCACCCAGGCTCGCTACGCTACATCACCCAGGCTCGCTACGCTACATCACCCAGGCTCGCTACGCTACGTCACCCAGGCTCACTACGCTACGTCACCCAGGCTCACTACGCTACGTCACCCAGGCTCACTACGCTACGTCACCCAGGCTCGCTACGCTACATCACCCAGGCTCGCTACGCTACGTCACCCAGGCTCACTACGCTACGTCACCCAGGCTCACTACGCTACGTCACCCAGGCTCGCTACGCTACATCACCCAGGCTCGCTACGCTACGTCACCCAGGCTCACTACGCTACGTCACCCAGGCTCGCTACGCTACGTCACCCAGGCTCGCTACGCTACATCACCCAGGCTCGCTAAGCTACGTCACCCAGGCTCGCTACGTCACCCAGAGGACATCCCAGCACCTGTGTGGATGTGTGGAGCTCCGTCTGGACAGCGGTTGATTTTGATGTCCACGTCTGAGAGAGGACATTTATATAAAACGCCACGGTGTGTGGCGCATTTCATATATAACATTGGCCATTATAACGCTCATACACAACGACGGTACTAGCTTAAAGAAAAGTATCAGAGTAGCCATGAGAATAACACCCCCCAGTACAGACTGAGGGTTCATGTATATTAGGTTATAGAGCAGTACAGACTGAGGGTTCATGTATATTAGGTTATAGAGCAGTACAGACTGAGGGTTCATGTATATTAGGTTATAGAGCAGTACAGACTGAGGGTTCATGTATATTAGGTTATAGAGCAGTGCAGACTGAGGGTTCATGTATATTAGGTTATAGAGCAGTACAGACTGAGGGTTCATGTATATTAGGTTATAGAGCAGTGCAGACTGAGGGTTCATGTATATTAGGTTATAGAGCAGTACAGACTGAGGGTTCATGTATATTAGGTTATAGAGCAGTGCAGACTGAGGGTTCATGTATATTAGGTTATAGAGCAGTTCAGACTGAGGGTTCATGTATATTAGGTTATAGAGCAGTTCAGACTGAGGGTTCATGTATATTAGGTTATAGAGCAGTACAGACTGAGGGTTCATGTATATTAGGTTATAGAGCAGTGCAGACTGAGGGTTCATGTATATTAGGTTATAGAGCAGTACAGACTGAGGGTTCATGTATATTAGGTTATAGAGCAGTGCAGACTGAGGGTTCATGAATATCTGAATTGACTGGAGGTGAGGTTTACTTCACTATTGACCTTGGAGAAATAGTTGTACCTGCGTCAGAGATGTTGTCTTCTCCTGGTTTTATCAGCAGACAATACCCAGCTGACGTCAACATCCAGCTCTGTGTGTGTGTGTGTGTGTGTGTGTGTGTGTCTTCTTTACCATTGGTAACAACTGCTAAAGAGTTTTTGTTGACAGCAGATTCTGCAGATTTGTTCATATTTTGACACCTCAATAAGGAACCTTTCTTATGGTACGTTTAAAGTGTTGTGCAGCTTAATAACATAAAGCTCTAAGCTGTATAATGCTTCAGCTATAGCATGCTGAGATCTTAGATGCTACTATAGCTACATGCTACCAAGCTATAAAATGCTGTTTCTTTGCTTGCTGTATATTGGATGCTGCTATAGCTACATGTAGCTATATCATGCTGAGATCTTAGATGCTGCTATAGCTACATGCTACCAAGCTAGTGCATGCTAATATCTTAGCATGCTATAAATTGGATGCTGCTACAGCTAGATGTGATCAAGCTATAATATGTAAATACTTTAGGATGCTATATCAGCTATATGATGCTTCTGCAGTTACATGCTACAAATGTAGCATGCTATAGCTACATAGCAACATGCTATGTGTGTTAGGATGTGTGTATGCAGCTATCCTGTGTGTGTGTGTGTGTGTGTTTCCTCATTGATCATTGATACTTTCTGCCCTTTTTAAGGTTTAATTAAACGCTTTAAACAGCGCCTGAAATAGACGTCCAAAACGCTGTCTTTTACGCTGTTGTTGAGTTGAGGAAAAATGGCGTACACGTCACATTTTATGTCGATTTCAATCAATACATGTCTACAATAAGGCGTAGTTGTGACCCTTTTGGCCTTCCATACGCGCGCGTGTGCGTGCGTGCGTGTACGTGCGTGCGTGTGTGTGTGTGTGTGCCCGTGCCTTCGTGTCGTTTCTGAAGTGCTGTGAATTTCGTTGTGTCAGCGATGTTCTCTCTGCTGTACGGGGGGTGAAAACAGGGTGATGCAAAACTCTCTTCCTCTCACACTCTTTCTCACTCCCCGTCCCTCTTGCTCGCTCTATCTACAGTCTCTCTCTCTCTCTCTCTCTCTCGCTCTCTCTCTCTCTCTCTCTCTCTCTCTCTCTCTCTCTCTCTCTCTCTCTCTCTCTCTCTCTCTCTTTCTCTCTCTCTATCTAAAGTCGGTCTTTGTCTCTCTCTATCTACAGTCTCTCTCTCTCTCTCTCTCTCTCTCTCTCTCTCTCTCTCTCTCTCTCTCTATCTCTATCTAAAGTCGATCTTTGTCTCTCTCTATCTACAGTCTCTTTCTCTCTCTCTCTATCTAAAGTCGGTCTTTGTCTCTCTCTATCTACAGTCTCTTTCTCTCTCTCTATCTAAAGTTGGTCTTTGTCTCTCTCTATCTATATTCTGTCTCTCTACATATAGTATCTCTTTCGCTCTCTTTTTCTCTTTAATTATATAGTCTCTCTCTCCCTCTCTCTATATCGAACTATTTACATTTGAATCCATACATATAAGATATGCTTTGGGATGTCTAGCTCGATATACTTAACAAGATAAGCTCTGGGAACATCGTGCCAGTATTGTTTCATTCCAAGAGATTTAAGCACATATCTTATCGCCTGTGGAAACACAAAAGGATGATTGTTTTGTGTTTAGGACAAGACGTCGTGTTTGGTTGAAGAATGTTTTATTCAGCGCGTTCTTTGGGAGATGTGAGGAACATCAGGCCCAGCCCATTGTTCGGTGCTTCCTTTGTTCTACTGTGGATGAACAACAACTCATTCATCAACAAAACACTGAACAGCCCATATCTCGTCCTGGTACAGCTGATAGAGGGAGGTCAAAGGTTAGGCAGAAAGGTTTAGCAGGTTAGCCAGTAGGAAGGAGAAGACAGAAAGGTTTAGTAGGTAGGGTTAGGCAGAAAGGTTTACTAGGGTAGGTAGTAGATGGGGTTAGGTAGTAGGTAGGGTTAGGCAGTAAGGTTGACTAGGGTAGGTAGTAGATGGGGTTAGGTAGTAGGTAGGGTTAGGCAGTAAGGTTGACTAGGGTAGGTAGTAGATGGGGTTAGGTAGTAGGTAGGGTTAGGCAGTAAGGTTGACTAGGGTAGGTAGTAGATGGGGTTAGGTAGTAGGTAGGGTTAGGCAGTAAGGTTGACTAGGGTAGGTAGTAGATGGGGTTAGGCAGTAGGTAGGGTTAGGCAGTAAGGTTGACTAGGGTAGGTAGTAGATGGGGTTAGGTAGTAGGTAGGGTTAGGCAGTAAGGTTGACTAGGGTAGGTAGTAGATGGAGGTAGGCAGTAGGTAGGGTTAGGCAGTAAGGTTGACTAGGGTAGGTAGTAGATGGGGTTAGGCAGTAGGTAGTAGGTTCTCCAGCATGCGGAGGACTGCTACAGGAACTCTGATTAATAGTTCCTCTGGGAACAAGACAATGTGTTGACTACAACACTTTAATGCTGTTTACAATGTGGAGGGTGACGCACTGGACCAGACTGCTGCACACTCTGGGGTTTAATTACAGAGCTAACGAGATAGTGGCCTAGCCTCACCCTTATTGCTATAGCAGACAGACTCAGCCCTTGAATTATTTTTATGGTTTGCTTCAACAGGTTTTTGTTTCATCGGATTGTGCCTCATTCATCACATTTCTTTAGGGGAATATTTTTTTTATATTCCTCTCCTAGTGCTAGTACCTAGCGTATTGTTGGTAGCTTAGTACTAGTAGCTCAGTACTACTAGCTTAGAGCTGTATCATTACTTTATAAGGATACAGATGTACTAAAGTACTCTATAAGGATACTTAAACATGACCTAATCACCAGGCTAAACATGACCTCATCGCCAGGCTAAACATGACCTCATCGCCAGGCTAAACATGACCTCATCACCAGGCTAAACATGACCTCATCGCCAAGCTAAACATGACCTCATCGCCAGGCTAAACATGACCTCATCATCAGGACCAATGAGATCCCAGGTCTAGAAGAGTTATCTGCCCAGAGACCAAATGTAAACATGGATATACAGTAAGCATATATATCAACAATGAACACTTTGGAATGAAATAGAACCTCAAACAACAATCACAATTATTGATTAACGCATTATAGGCAACAATCAGCCAGCTGGCCATTTCAGAGCTGTTCTTGTGTCTTTATTGGCCTTGCTCTGCAGTCACCCACACGATCAATAGCCAATAAGGTCCGGACATCTTTGTGACCATGTCCCCTGTGAGTCCCATATGAAAGTGGCCATGTTTATTCCTCCCTGGGGCGCCCTCACCCTTTCATTACGGTTCCATCCGAGCTCCATCACCCTGACCCCGCTCGGCCACGGCTGATCTTCTCTTATTGGGCGCCTGGATCCATCAAAGGTGGACTATGGTCTGGGTTCGCTGTCAGCTGTGATTTATGTTGTTTTGATTCTAATCGTCTGCCTCATCGTTTCACAGTTCTGCATCAATTCTGGGTTGTTGTTTTTTTTTTACAGTGAAAAGAAATCTGTATAGCCCTGCTATAACACTACATAATATGTTGTTTGTGGACATAATATAGAAATACAAGAAACGAATATAGAAATAATAGTAGAGACTTTTGCAATTTTTAAAACATTGAATGGCATTTGTGTTACTAAAAAGTGCCAGTGTAAGGGTTCTGTTGTGTAGATCTACGATGCTTATCTGAATCGGTATGGTAACAGTATTGTAGGGTCAAAGGTTGAGTTATTGATTAGTTGAAGAGATAACAATCAAGTTGACTACCGTTCTCTCATGACCTGAGACAGAGAAAATAATAGGTTCCTTTGCAGCTGAGTGGCTGCTACGTTTATTGCATCCATTATTCCCAAAGTGTCCTTAAAATTGACACCACGTTTGTCTGATTGTCAGGACATAGTCTAGCTCAGCATATCATGTCTTGGCCCGGTTGTTCAGGTTCTGGAAGCCATCAGCGCTTTACTGAAGCTGCTCCTTAGCAGGTTGGAGGATATCAAAGATAAGGGGAGGAGGTGAGGAGGGAGGTGGAGAGGAGGTAGGAGGGAGGTGGAGAGGAGGTAGGAGGGAGGTGGAGAGGAGGTGAGACAACAGGAGGCAAATCAATGGAATGGTTCTGTGATTAACACGTGTGGTTCCCGGTATGACTATCTTGTTAAAACATGATCATGCTGTAATACAGTTTTATGTAATGTCTGAGGTGTGTAGAGTCTGTCTTGAAGATCTTGTGAAAACATGATCATGCCGTAATACAGGTCTGTGTTCAGTCTGTAGTCTGTAGAGTCTCTAGAGTGTCTTATTAAAACATTACCATGCCATAACACAGGTCTATGTTCAGTCTAAAGTCTGTAGTCTGTAGAGTCTGTCTTGCGTAATGACTCTCATCCATATGTGGTCTTATGTCCAGGACCACAGATTGCAGTATTTCATTTTGTTCACTTCAACCCAACAGACAATGGTGGCCTATTTATGTGTTTGTCATGAAGTAGGAATACTGTGTTTGTATGCAGAAGTTCCTCCACATACGCCTGGAGCGCAGTGGTGATTCAGTAGTGTGACTTGTTAAGCTGAGAAGCCTCGTTTCACATTGTTCTGAACTGTGTCTATTCCAGGAATGACTGACATTTACACAAAGTAGTTATATTAGACTACTGTGTGATGATGATGGTGAGTAAAGCTGATAGTAAACACAATAGAAAACCTTTTAGGGAATAATACTTAATAGTTTTGCTACCATAGTTGTTGGATGCACTAATGACCATTCTTATTCATATAATCATCTCTTGTTATATCAATTGCATCATACAGTTCATCAGCATACAATTGCTAAACAGGCTCATTGATATTGAATACCAAATGAATACATTGTAAATCTAGGATCTCTGCATGGCTTCTGTTGTGAGAAATGTGAGAGGGTTAGAGTTACGGTACTTAGGTTAGGGTACTTAGGCTTGTGGTACTAAGGTTAGGGTACTTGGGTTAGGGTATTTAGGGTACTTCAGGTATTCAGGGTTAGGGTACTTGGGTTAGGGTATTAGGGTCAGGGTACTTGGGTTAGGGTACTTGTGGTATTCAGGGTTAGGGTACTTGGGTTAGGGTATTAGGGTCAGGGTACTTGGGTTAGGGTATTTAGGGTACTTCAGGTATTCAGGGTTAGGGTACTTGTGGTATTCAGGGTTAGGGTACTTGTGGTATTTAGGGTTAGGGTACTTGGGTTAGGGTACTTGTGGTATTTAGGGTTAGAGTACTTGGGTTAGGGTACTTGTGGTATTCAGTTTTAGGGTACTTGTGGTATTTAGGGTTAGGGTACTTGTGGTATTCAGGATTAGGGTACTTGTGGTATTTAGGGTTAGGGTACTTGTGGTATTTAGGGTTAGGGTACTTGTGGTATTCAGGGTTAGGGTACTTGTGGTATTTAGGGTTAGGGTACTTGTGGTATTTAGGGTTAGGGTACTTGTGGTATTTAGGGTTAGGGTACTTGTGGTATTCAGGGTTAGGGTACTTGTGGTATTTAGGGTTAGAGTACTTGGGTTAGGGTACTTGTGGTATTCAGTTTTAGGGTACTTGTGGTATTTAGGGTTAGGGTACTTGTGGTATTCAGGGTTAGGGTACTTGTGGTATTCAGGGTTAGGGTACTTGTGGTATTCAGGGTTAGGGTACTTGTGGTATTTAGGGTTAGGGTACTTGTGGTATTTAGGGTTAGGGTACTTGCCATAGGGTTTTGTCAGAAATATCAAAGGAGCATCAGAGTTAATCGAGCAGAATCGTCAGCTGTAATTAGTGGGCTTAGTTAGGTGGATGAATTGCGTTTGGACGATGTGTGGTGGAGCAGAAGGCCAGTGTTTTCGCAGGCTGCCGCTGCCCTGAGGCAGTCTTCTGTTTCGTCTGCTCCACAAATTCAACCGCATGCTCACATTGATCCCAATCAGGCACACTGGTCCTCGTGTTTCCCTCCGTGGTCAATGGGAATTCTGCTGATAGGATTTGCAATATACTTTTTTTGCCTATGATGTTACAGCAACATAGTGGTTATTGTCAATATAATTTATGGAAAGCCCTGAGTCTTCACAATATTCCAGCTCCACTGCTTAGTGATCGAACCCCCTGTCTGTTTCAGCTTTCTTCAGGGGATTCATTCAATATGACCGTTTAATAGCTTTATCTTGCAGTTACGCTGGTGAGAATCAGAGTCATCACACAGAATTAAACCATTGAAAAACTCACACACAGATTTTAATTATATTGTGTGTGTGTGTATATGTATATATATATATATATCTACTGCTCAAAAAAATAAAGGGAACAGTTAAACAACACAATGTAACTCCAAGTGTTCCCTTTATTTTTTTGAGCAGTATATATATATATATATATATATATATATATATATATATATATATATATATATATATATATATATATATACCTATACATATACTGTACATCCTACCAGGTTGAATAGTCCTACCTTGTTCTAGAGCATCATACCATGTTGTAGAGCATCCTACCATGTTCTAGAGCATCCAACCTTGTTCTAGAGCATCCTACCATGTTCTAGAGCATCATACCATGTTGTAGAGCATCCTACCTTGTTCTAGAGCATCCAACCTTGTCTACCAGGTATGGAAGCTCTCCCATAGCAACGCGCTCTCTCCTTTATTGACATGACTTTGTTCGATACCGGTCCATATAGCCTCTTCAGCGAGTTTTAGGAGGAAAGGTCTTGTTAGTTTTCATTGGTTTGTAAATGAGCTGGTGTAAAGGAACAGTCAACAATATGTGGATCAAAAACACTTCATTTCAAAAGTCGATCCGCTTTCTCCCATGGATGAGCTGGTCCATAGGTTGTGTTTGATAATCCCGTGTTCCCACACACTACCTCAGCAGACGGCCATGAAAAGGCTGCTGAGAGAGCTGAGTCAGAAGCCATTAGCCATTATCAGTCCTCTCAGGGTAATGCCGAGCACCAACCTGCTGAAGAAGGGAAGGTTCTCTTTCATTCACCAGGTAAACTCTGCTCTGGATTTCATTCAAACACAAGGTCCATTGAAAAGAATTGAAGTCTCACAGATACAATATATACCTTTGTTTATAGTGTTTGTTCTGATTATTCAGTGTGAGAAACCTTTATGCATTCATCGTCTATTATTCATAATTGTAAAATATGAAGGTGTTGCTTGTTTTCATTTGATCTCCATGCTGCTAAGCCTGGAAGTGTAAAGGTTGGTAGGGTTAGTAGGGTTGGGTTAGTATGGTTAGGGTTAGAAGGGCTAGGGTTGGGTTAGTATGGTTAGGGTTGGGTTAGTATGGTTAGGGTTAGTAGGGCTAGGGTTAATATGGTTAGGGTTGGGTTAGTATGGTTAGGGTTGGGTTAGTATGGTTAGGGTTAGTAGAGCTAGGGTTAGTATGGTTGGGTCTAGGGGTGACCTCAAATCTTCAACCATTTGAATCTTCGATAGAAAGACATTTAGTCAACTTTGTCTTTAATAGTCCAATCCCTGAGGAAGATGGGGGCTGAATGATACCACAGCATAGCTAGGCTTCTAGAGTAGAAGACTACACATTGTTTTGTGGGGCTGGTCTTCTGTGTGCAGTTTTCCTGTGTTATGTTTCGCTTTCACTAAATGTCCTTATTGTTTGTTTGATAACCCCTTTGTGTAATGGCAGTGGCAATATCCAATCATTTCATTTTCTAAGTAGAGCACATTCTACACCGTAAGTCTGGACGTATAAAACAGAGGTCTAAAGTTTGGCAGCCTTTCAAAACTATTAAAGGTGGTCCAGAAAAGTCCAATTCAAAGTGTGTCCACAGCAGCTGTCCTTTCATACACATGCTGGTGAAACTGATGCTCTCTGTTGGTGCTCGGTAGTACATGTTCGCTGCGCTGATAGATTGACGCTGAAGCACATCATTCACATGTATTTGAAGTAGTAGCTCTGTCATGTGTACAAGCTCTGTATTGATGGGGTTGTGTCGGGACGGGATGGGACACCATGATCAGAACGGAGCGCTCAGCCTCCACAGACCGGCCACTGAATTCATAACGGATTATATAAATGACGGTATATTACATTTACATATGTCACAGTATATAAGGCTAATAGTAGCCTATATTCTCTGTCAAATTGAATGCAGATGCTGACATGAACGCACATTTCTGTCACATTGTGAGTTAGTTTGTGGAGGTCGCTCGGCCATTTAGCGGGGGGCGCTGCCCCTGGAGACAGCTGTGGGGAACCCCGATAAGCCAACTGATTATATTCAAGAGTTTGAACCAGAAAACGAATCCACCGTGCAGAATCCAAGGCCAGGACACCCCTAGTTGGGTTAGTAGAGGTAGGGGTTAGTAGGCGTAGGGGGTTAGGGTTGGTTGGGTTAGTAGAGTTAAGGGTTAGGCTTAGTAGGGTTAGGGCTGGTTGGGTTAGTAGAGTTAGGGGTTTGGTTTAGTAGGGTTAGGGCTGGTTGGGTTATGGGGTTGGATTTGTAGGGCTGGGGGGGGGCAGGGTTAGGGGGTTACAGTCAGTAGGGTTAGAGGCTCTCTCTGGTCTCTATAAACGTAGAAACGTGTATAAACTGTAAGCCTGTCTCTGGGTCTCTCTGCAGAGCCGTGACAGGGTGCTGGTGGACTACGACCAGAGTCATGAGGACCTCATGCCGGCCGCTGGTCCTGGGTGTGGCCCTGCTGGCGCTCCTCCTCGCCGCCTCCCTGGGCTGCCCGTCCCGCTGCGAGTGCTCCGCCCAGAGCAAGGCGGTGGTGTGCCACCGCAAGCGCATGCCCGGCATCCCAGACGGCATCCCCATCGAGACCAGACTGCTGGACCTCAGCAAGAACAAGCTGACCATGATCAACCCGGATGACTTTGCTGCCTTTCCCGGTCTGGAGGAGCTGGACCTGAGCGGGAACATCATCAGCTACGTGGAGCCGGGGGCCTTCAACGCACTGTTCACCATGCACTCGCTCAGCCTCAAGAGCAACCGGATCAAGCTGATTCCCCTGGGAGTCTTTGCTGGTTTGACCAACCTCACCCGGCTGGATGTCAGCGATAACAAAATAGTGATTCTGTTGGATTACATGTTTCAGGACCTGCACAATCTGAGGTTCCTGGAGGTGGGGGACAACGACCTGGTTTACATTTCTCACCGTGCGTTCAGTGGACTCTCCAGCCTGGAGATACTAACTCTAGAGAGGTGCAACCTGAGCGTTGTGCCCACCGAGGCCCTGTCCCACTTGCACAACCTCGTGAGCCTCCATCTGAGGTACCTCAGCATCACCTCTCTGCACCCATACTCCTTCAAAAAGCTGTTCCGACTGCAGCACTTAGAGATTGACCACTGGCCCTCTCTGGACCTTGTTCCGGTTAACTCCCTGCATGGTCTCAACCTGACTACCCTCTTCATAACCAACACCAACCTTTCGGCTTTCCCCTCCCAAGCTCTGAAGCACCTGCCCTTCCTGACACACCTCAACCTGTCCTTCAACCGGATCAGGTGCATCGAGGCGGGGATGCTGGTGGAGCTCGTGCGGCTGAAGGAGCTCCACCTGGCGGGGGCCCAGCTGTCCAGCATCGAGCCGTACGCCTTCCAGGGCCTCCGCTGGCTCAGGATCCTCAACGTGTCCCACAACCATCTGGACACCCTGGAGAAGGGGGTGTTCCAGGCCCCGGAGGCGCTGGAGGTTCTGCTCATCGACCACAACCCCCTGGTGTGCGATTGCCGGCTCATGTGGTTGCTCCAGAAACGGCAGTTGGTGTTTTTCGGGGAGGCCCAGCCGGAGTGCAGCGCGCCGGAGGGGATCCGCGGCCGGGCCTTCAAGGAGTTCAAAGAGATGTTGTTGTCCCACTACGTGACGTGCACTAAGCCAAAGATCCGGGAGAACGGGACCCAGACGGTGACGGTGGACGAGGGCCGGCGGGCCGCGCTGCTCTGCACCGCCGACGGCCGCCCGCGTCCCAGCGTGTCCTGGCTGTCTCCGCGGAGACGGCTGCTCACCAGCGAGAGCCGCGGGAGGGTTCGGGTCCACGGCAACGGGACGCTGGAGATCGTGTCGGCGGAGGTACAGGACAGCGGCGTGTACCTCTGCCTGGCGTCCAACACGGCGGGAAACGATACGCTGATGACCTCGCTGGCGGTGAAAAGCTTAGGGTCACTTTACGCCAACAGGACCCAGTACCACACGGACCCCAGCAACACCACCGCCAACGGGACAGCAAACATCGCCCTGGGTTTGGACCTCAAGACTATCCTGGTGTCGACAGCCATGGGCTGCTTCACCTTCCTGGGCGTGGTGCTGTTCTGCTTCCTGCTGCTGTTTGTGTGGAGCAGGGGCAAAGGGAAGCATAAAAACAACATCGATGTGGAGTACGTTCCGCGCTCCAAGTCCAACGGGACCAACGTCGATGCGGCCGACGGCCAGGCCGGGCCCCGGCGCTTCAACATGAAGATGATGTAACGCCCTTTTTTACAGACGGGAATTCAGAGGACATTCAAATGCCATAGAAGATTATGTATTTTTATTGCAAACTGGACGGAACGTCCTCCTGCTGTTGGGAGCGTTGAAGTAAGACGAAGGGGCCAGCTGGATCATTTAATGCTCGAAATGCATTAAAGTTGACATGTGTTCTCACATAGTTGCCAGGGCGACAACTTCTTCAATTTATGAAAGGGGTGACGGATATTCCCACCAAAAAGACTTAAAGTTAAAGGATCTCCTGCTTTTGGGAATGCATAGACGGCAAACAATCATTGCCGTTTGGAGTTCCAGACTTGGCTGAACCGTGTACAGTATACATTTGTATCGAAGCTATTACTCTACCTTAGTCTTGCACCATGCTTCGTCCCTCACAGAGCAGCGACCACATGTGTACCCCCTGCTTCATTGTGTACATGTACGTACGTATCCATTCTGAAGAACAACTCATAGCAATATTCATAGGATGTATAATCCTGGAGCTTCAACGCGACCACGGACCAGGAAGGGCTTCTATGGGGAAAGATCAGATATAAAACCCTGTTCCTCCGATTGACTCCACGTTATGGTATATTTATATCTATTATTATTAAATATACAAATATTTTATTTATCAAACAGTTAGAGGCTTTTCAAAATGGAGTCCTTGATCAATATTTGGGCTGGGGAAACACTTCAAACCACTGCCGTGTGTTTAACGAAGTCGCTCGCCTGTGAGAGGGATTTGGCCGAGGTACCTTCATCAGCTGTCCTGCATCTCAGTTTGTCTCTTTTCATTCTTTTTAACATGCTTGGCTCCATTTTAAAGTGACTGTCATATTTTCCCCCGGTAACAAAGTTGTGGTAGGTTCTCATTTTGTTGTAAAATCATTTAGATTCTGAAAAGTTGAAAAGTAAACAAAAAATCTAATGTATGTGAAATAAATGAAAATGTATTTGTACCATTGAGTTGTTTATAATGTTTAATAATACAAATGTTCTCCTCTGGTTGCTCTCTCTGGTCTCTCTCTCTGGTCTCTCTCTGGTCCCATGTCTGTCTCTGGTATCTCCATGGTCTCTCTCTCTTGTCTCTGGTCTCTCTCTTTGGTCTCTCTAAGGTCTCTTTCTGGTCCTTATCTGGTCCCTCTCTCTGGCCTCTCTATGGTCTCTCTAAGGTCTCTCTCTGGTCCCATGTCTGTCTCTGGTCTCTCTCTCTGGTCCCTCTCTCTGGTGCCTCTCTCTGGTCCCTCTCTCTATGTTCTCTCTATGTGGTCTCTCTCTGGTCTCTCTAAGGTCTCTCTCTGGTCCTATGTCTGTCTCTGGTCTCTCTAAATGGTCCCTCTCTCTGGTCCCTCTCTCTGGTCCCTCTCTCTATGTTCTCTCTATGTGGTCTCTCTCTGGTCTCTCTAAGGTCTCTCTCTGGTCCTATGTCTGTCTCTGGTCTCTCTAAATGGTCCCTCTCTCTGGTCCCTCTCTCTATGTTCTCTCTATGTGGTCTGTATGTGGTCTCTCTCTGGTCCATATCTGGTCCCTCTCTCTGGCCTCTCTCTATGTTCTCTCTATGTGGTCTCTCTCTGGTCTCTCTCTGGTCTCTCTCTGGTCCCTGGTCTATCTCCCTGGTCTCTCTGGCCTCTCTCTGGGGTTTCTCTCTGGATTCTCTCTCGTCTATCCTACTAGGATAGACGTGAAGTATAGTGTGATAGTATGAAGGAGACAGAGGAGAGGGAGAGAGAGGAGCAAGAGAGAGAGTGTGAAGGAGACAGAGGAGAGGGAGAGGAGAGAGAGAGAGAGAGCGAGAGAGAAAGAGAGAGAGACAGAGAGAGAGGGAGGGAGGGAGGGAGGGAGAGAGAGACTTCGCGTCCTGGCACCCTGCCGGGGCAGCTGCACATTCTGAGGAACCCTTTCAGAGACGCTGGGGTGGTGGCTGAACGATGCAGAGGAACCAACGACCGTTAGAGATGGAGAGCATCTAGTTTACATATACTCAGGTTAGTTATATAACTAGTCAGGTTAGTTATATATACGGGTCATATGTCTAGTCAGGTTAGTTATACATCCAGTCAGGTTAGTTATATAACTAGTCAGGTTAGTTATATATACGGGTCATATGTCTAGTCAGGTTAGTTATACATCCAGTCAGGTTAGTTATATATCTAGTCAGGTTAGTTATCTTAATCCCCAGACCGTGACGCCTGGACCTGCTCCAGATCATCCCACTCTGCAACAACACCGTGACATAAATCAAAGATCAGGTAATAAACAATACTGTGGTATGAATGATTATAACATGAGGGTTATATTCTCATAAAACCTCAGTGCTTTAATTTACCAAAGCGATGCCTTCTCCCTTACGGCACAAAGTAATGGATACGCAAACAGGTCTGTGGTCCGAAACCCTGCCCTGAGCACGGGTGCTGAGCACTCCTTACCGCTCGATGAAGGCTCTTTTACCACGGAGTCCCCGTGACCATCTGGAGGAACGAAGCGTCCGTGAAAGGATTGGATGTAACGGAAATGTCATAAATGTGAAACGAAATATGAAATATGATGTGGCACTCTGAGGAGCTCTAACCCTGACCTGTCACCCTGATCCTAGATCCAGCAGCACCCCTGGGGTGAGACCGGGCCGCAGGAAGCTGAGTCACGCCGGGCTTCCTGTTCGGAGATATTAAGAGAGGTTAAATCGCGAGTGCAAGAGGGAGCCCTCAGACGAGGATTTTGTGTCCAGCTACAAAGTGTTTGATTTGAAACCTTTACAATTGTTCTAAGAACCCGAGCCCTGTAGAGAACCAGTAGACCTTCTGACACCAGCACCACCCTCTCCACTTAGCAGAATAATACAGTCCATCCGACCCGGTGAGCGGCTGGTCTGGTGCTCCTGACCTGAGTTCACCTCAGAGCGGCTGGTCTGGTGCTCCTGACCTGAGTTCACCTCAGAGCGGCTGGTCTGGTGCTCCTGACCTGAGTTCACCTCAGAGCGGCTGGTCTGGTGCTCCTGACCTGAGTTCACCTCAGAGCGGCTGGTCTGGTGCTCCTGACCTGAGTTAGAATAAGTTAGAGTTAGAATAAACATAGATTGATCTACACCTGTGATAAGTTATGATCTACATGCATAGATATACAGCTGTCATCTATAGATATATTAAGTTATAGTATAATTGTACTAGTTATAGTCTAGCTACATCTATAGAGATACACCTGTGATTTATAGTCTAGCTACATCAATAGAGATACACCTGTGATTTATAGTCTAGCTACATCTATAGAGATACACCTGTGATTTATAGTCTAGCTACATCTATAGAGATACACCTGTGTGTGAAGGAAAAACCATATTAGCATTTTCGTCATTGTCAAGTTTAGCTTCATCTTACTACCTCAAATGATCCAGCCCAGATCAACATGTCTTCCTCCCAAGAAATAAAGTCAAGAAATGAAGTAAATAAATGAAGTAAAGAATTACAGAAATAATGTAAAGAAATGAAGTATATCATCCTAGTAAATAATTATAGTAAAAAAAAGTCGAGTAAAGAAATAAAGAAATAGTCTAAAGAAATAAAGATAGTCTAAAGTAATAAAGGTAAGAGATAGTGTGAAGAAATGAAGCCATTCCTCAGGCTGGCTAATGATGGTCTCCTGTCCTCTGTCTGGGGGACAGCGCTAGACCTTTCCACGCCTTGCTTCCTGGCAGAAGACAATGCTATTATCTGCAGCTGCAGAGCTACTGGGCTCCCAGCTAGTAAATAATACAGGGCTGGGCTCTGGCCACTGCTAATCCTGCTATTATTTCACTTTTATTGTTGGATATGCGCTCATTATTTCCCATCTCCTCTAGCTGAAGACAGAAACTGAAATTATTTTTTCCCCATTGTTTGTATTTTTATGACACAATGAACCCAGAGGAACAGGCTTGTCTTTGGCACTCCTCAGCCACACTGCTTTAGTACACACTGCTTTAATACACTATGTTGTAGTCCTCAGCCACACTGCTTTAGTACACACTGCTTTAATACACTATGTTGTAGTCCTCAGCCACACTGCTTTAGTACACACTGCTTTAATACACTATGTTGTAGTCCTCAGCCACACTGCTTTAATACACTATGTTGTAGTCCTCAGCCACACTGCTTTAATACACACTGCTTTAATACACTATGTTGTAGTCCTCAGCCACACTGCTTTAATACACTATGTTGTAGTCCTCAGCCACACTGCTTTAGTACACACTGCTTTAATACACTATGTTGTAGTCCTCAGCCACACTGCTTTAATACACACTGCTTTAATACACTATGTTGTAGTCCTCAGCCACACTGCTTTAATACACTATGTTGTAGTCCTCAGCCACACTGCTTTAATACACACTGCTTTAATACACTATGTTGTAGTCCTCAGCCACACTGCTTTAATACACTATGTTGTAGTCCTCAGCCACACTGAGGGTTCAGAGGGTTTCAGAGGGTTCAGAGGGTTCAGAGGGTTTAGAGGGTTTAGAGGGTTTCAGTGGGTTTAGAGGGTTTCAGAGGGTTTCAGAGGGTTCAGAGGGTTTAGAGGGTTTCAGTGGGTTTAGAGGGTTTCAGTGGGTTCAGAGGGTTTCAGAGGGTTTAGAGGGTTTCAGAGGGTTTCAGAGGGTTCAGAGGGTTTAGAGGGTTTCAGTGGGTTTAGAGGGTTTCAGTGGGTTTCAGAGGGTTTCAGAGGGTTTAGAGGGTTTAGAGGGTTTCAGTGGGTTTAGAGGGTTCAGAGGGTTTTCATGAGGGTTTCAGAGGGTTTAGAGGGTTTAGAGGGTTTCAGTGGGTTTAGAGGGTTCAGAGGGTTCAGAGGGTTTAGAGGGTTTCAGAGGGTTTCAGAGGGTTCAGAGGGTTCAGAGGGTTCAGAGGGTTCAGAGGGGTTCAGTGGGTTTCAGAGGGTTTCAGAGGGTTCAGAGGGTTTAGAGGGTTTAGAGGGTTTCAGAGGGTTTCAGAGGGTTCAGTGGGTTCAGAGGGTTTCAGAGGGTTTAGAGGGTTTCAGAGGGTTTCAGAGGGTTTCAGAGGGTTTAGAGGGTTTCAGTGGGTTCAGAGGGTTCAGTGGGTTCAGAGGGTTTCAGAGGGTTTAGAGGGTTTCAGAGGGTTTCAGAGGGTTTCAGTGGGTTCAGAGGGTTAGGAGAGCTTTGCTCTTGGCTACATGCTGGCTGTCTGAGATGTTAATGGACCAATCAAAGCTGGCAGCCTCGGAACACGATAGCGAGTGACAAGATGCATGGGCAGCCTTTGAGGCAGGTGACAGGCGCTGTGTGTCTCCTCCAGAGGGATGACTGACGTCTCTATTGTGAGATAAAGCTGTTACCCAAAAAACACCCAGCAGCCCTCTATTGTGTTGAGGAAGTCTGTTTGGATGCCATTTACATGATCCAAAGTGTTTGAAAATATCGTTTAAGATAGAAGTGTCAGAAAGATGTCAGACTGAAGGATGTACAACCCAGTGTAAACTAATATGAACGCTGAAACCTTGTGTTGACTTAACTCTGTTCTCAAAGTGAATTTAGTATTTAGGCTTCAGCCTGGCAACACAAGTAGTGATATGTTATTGCTATGTCTGCTACATGCTTCTGCGATGTAGAAGTGACGTGTTATTGCTATGTCTGCTACATGCTTCTGCGATGTAGAAGTGACGTGTTCCATGCCATCAGCCTGTCCTAATTACGGGAAAATGCTGGTGAATTGAGGTTGATATCTGAGGTTTTCCCCGGTGGGGGTTTGAATGAGTTACAGAGACTTTAATCACACATTCAACAGATGGGATAAAGTCCCTGCCCAGAAGTCCATGTGCCATGCTTCCTCAGTATGATACTGCTGTATATTATGATATTGATGTATGTTGCTATGTTACTTCTGTATGTTATGTTATTGAAGTATGTTGCTATATTACTTCGGGAATTCCCCCCTATGTACTAGGGTGAGTCCTACACTTGTAGGTGAGATAGTAAGTGTGTATCTGGTGCACTAGTCCTACATGTAGTGAGATAGTAAGTGTGTATCTGGTGCACTAGTCCTACACTTGTAGGTGAGATAGTAAGTGTGTATCTGGTGCACTAGTCCTACATGTAGTGAGATAGTAAGTGTGTATCTGGTGCACTAGTCCTACATGTAGTGAGATAGTAAGTGTGTATCTGGTGCACTAGTCCTACATGTAGTGAGATAGTAAGTGTGTATCTGGTGCACTAGTCCTACATGTAGTGAGATAGTAAGTGTGTATCTGGTGCACTAGTCCTACATGTAGTGAGATAGTAAGTGTGTATCTGGTGCACTAGTCCTACATGTAGTGAGATAGTAAGTGTGTATCTGGTGCACTAGTCCTACATGTAGTGAGATAGTAAGTGTGTATCTGGTGCACTAGTCCTACATGTAGTGAGATAGTAAGTGTGTATCTGGTGCACTAGTCCTACATGTAGTGAGATAGTAAGTGTGTATCTGGTGCACTAGTCCTTTAATTTGTAGTGAGATAGTAAGTGTGTATCTGATGCACTAGGGTGAGTCCTATACTATCTATGGACTACCCACACTATGTGTCTCACATCTCCTACCCTACCCTGGGCCTAGACCCTAAACCCTACCCTAGACCCTAAACACTACCCTAGACCCTACCCTAGAGACTACCTTAGGGACTACCTTAGAGACTACCTTAGAGACTACACAAGACACTATTTTAGAGACTACCCTACCCTAAACGGGATTGGCTGTGAATATGATGGTTGTTCCAGCTCATCAAGAGTTGACGTGGCCTTGAATGACACCCAACACCTCAGCTGCTTGATCGTCTCTCTGCTCCTGCTTGATGATTCCTGCCTGTGCTCGACAACCGAGGAATCAATCTGAATCGCCAAACCGCCAATACAGGTCTCGGAATAGGCCACAGGTGTCTCTTGTATAAGGATGTTCTTCAGTAGTCCTACCTCAGGATTTCTACCAGGGATGTTCTTCAGTAGTCCTACCTCAGGATTTCTACCAGGGATGTTCTTCAGTAGTCCTACCTCAGGATTTCTACCAGGGATGTTCTTCAGTAGTCCTACCTCAGGATTTCTACCAGGGATGTTCTTCAGTAGTCCTACCTCAGGATTTCTACCAGGGATGTTCTTCAGTAGTCCTACCTCAGGATTTCTACCAGGGATGTTCTTCAGTAGTCCTACCTCAGGATTTCTACCAGGGATGTTCTTCAGTAGTCCTACCTCAGGATTTCTACCAGGGATGTTCTTCAGTAGTCCTACTCCATGATGTAGGCCACCTCAGTACTTCCTGATTTACCCCAGTGCTGGTATCAGCTATCCTCTGATGTCAGTTGAACAGAAGTACGACGAAGTCCGCGGCCAAATGGTCGATACACCTTGAAAGAGGATTTCAGATCCTGGCCAAATACTGACTTACACAGGTGGGAGAGAAAGAAGGAAAGAGAGACAGAATAGCAAGACAGAGAGAAGGAGGGAGAGGTGGAGTAGAAAGGTAGAGGAGAGAAGTGTAGTAGAAAGATGGAGAAAGCAGAGATCAACTTTTTTTCTTCTGATCCTGCTGCTTGTTGCCTAGTAACCACATTCTCATTTGAAAGGAGCAAATATCACTAAAGATCCTCTAAAATATCAGTACAAATACTGTTAAATAAATAGTGGTGTACCACTGCTTTGGATGATGTTGGGAATCATGTTGATCATTAATATTGCAAGGGCTAGGATTTGTAGAAAATGAGGCAGAGTTTTGGATGTTTCTGAGAAATATCCAGAAGGCGCGCCCCTTGTTTTAAATTGGTGAGGACAGGGGATGTATGAGCTACGTATGTGACCTGACAGGATGTGAGCGATTCGGTCTGGACGACAGCTTTTCTCTCGCCAGTCAGGCTTGAACGTAGCCCACCCCCCACTGGAGGTATGCTGGCTCCTGTGAGCTGGAGATGTTCCTACTTTTAGATGTTCTAGTACAGACATAACTCTGAACTAAAAATGGATTGATTATATTGTCGTATTGTTTTACATTTCATTTATAGTTGCCAGCAGTCTACCGAATGTTGGTGTTGGAGGATTGTACATCGGTCATATTATATACATATATTAATATGTTTAATTAACCAAAATAAATATAACCGCATTGATACCGATCGCAGAATGCAGAGATCAATTCAGTTCTGCGAAAGGTCAAAACCGTAACTCTGTTACCTAAGTGTTGCAGACTCATTAATGTAAGAAAGATGCATGCCAATATCCCAGGGAATCTTAATCAATTGTTACTATCCATGCACTTTATGACACTGGCACCGATGCAATGAGTGGCCAATCATTCACTTTAAGAACACATTAGTGTGCTATAGGGATTGGTCTAACTAAGATTCAGTTGATTGTATTGGTAACCGAATGCAAAAAAAGGTATTTCCTTTATAGCACACCTCTCTGATGCACCTCGCTGTATTAATCTAACCTACTTTATAGCACACCTCTCTGATGCACCTCGCTGTATTAATCTAACCTACTTTATAGCACACCTCTCTGATGCACCTCGCTGTATTAATCGAACCTACTTTATAGCACACCTCTCTGATGCACCTCGCTGTATTAATCTAACCTACTTTATAGCACACCTCTCTGATGCACCTCGCTGTATTAATCTAACCTACTTTATAGCACACCTCTCTGATGTACCTCGCTGTATTAATCTAACCTACTTTATAGCACACTTATCTAGACTAAGTTCTAAACTGCTAAGACCGATGTTTTAGAAAAGACAACAGTCATCATTTATGAAACAATTCAGTAGCTACATGATGATATATGGTGGTGTAATACATGGTGATGTAACCTGTGGTGTGATACATGGTGGTGTAATACATGGTGGTGTAACCTGTGGTTTGATACATGGTGGTGTAATACATGGTGGTGTAACCTGTGGTGTAATACATGGTGGTGTAATACATGGTGGTGTAATACATGGTGGTGTAACCTGTGGTGTAATACATGGTGGTGTAATACATGGTGGTGTAACCTGTGGTGTAATACATGGTGGTGTAATACATGGTGGTGTAACCTGTGGTGTGATACATGGTGGTGTAATACATGGTGGTGTAACCTGTGGTGTAATACATGGTGGTGTAATACATGGTGGTGTAATACATGGTGGTGTAATACATGGTGGTGTAACCTGTGGTGTAATACATGGTGGTGTAATACATGGTGGTGTAACCTGTGGTGTGATACATGGTGGTGTAATACATGGTGGTGTAATACATGGTGGTGTAACCTGTGGTGTAATACATGGTGGTGTAATACATGGTGGTGTAATACATGGTGGTGTAATACATGGTGGTGTAACCTGTGGTGTAATACATGGTGGTGTAATACATGGTGGTGTAACCTGTGGTTTGATGCATGGTGGTGTAATACATGGTGGTGTAATACATGGTGGTGTAATACATGGTGGTGTAATACATGGTGGTGTAACCTGTGGTTTGATACATGGTGGTGTAACCTGTGGTGTAATACATGGTGGTGTAATACATGGTGGTGTAACCTGTGGTGTAATACATGGTGGTGTAACCTGTGGTGTAATACATGGTGGTGTAATACATGGTGGTGTAACCTGTGGTTTGATACATGGTGGTGTAATACATGGTGGTGTAATACATGGTGGTGTAACCTGTGGTGTAATACATGGTGGTGTAACCTGTGGTGTAATACATGGTGGTGTAATACATGGTGGTGTAACCTGTGGTTTGATACATGGTGGTGTAATACATGGTGGTGTAATACATGGTGGTGTAACCTGTGGTGTAATACATGGTGGTGTAATACATGGTGGTGTAATACATGGTGGTGTAATACATGGTGGTGTAACCTGTGGTGTAATACATGGTGGTGTAATACATGGTGGTGTAATACATGGTGGTGTAATACATGGTGGTGTAATACATGGTGGTGTAACCTGTGGTTTGATGCATGGTGGTGTAATACATGGTGGTGTAACCTGTGGTTTGATACATGGTGGTGTAATACATGGTGGTGTAATACATGGTGGTGTAACCCACTACCTGTATGCTGGATCCTCTCCCTGCTAAGGTTTTCAGGAGCTAGTCCACGTCTACTGAAACTGTAATGCCTTGTTCTCTGGTTTACCAAACTCCACTGCGATAATTCTCCAGCCTTTTGCAGAACGCCGCTGCTAGACTCCTAACTAGAACCAGAAAATTACTATTCTCTCCCCCTTCCATTGGCTTACAATTAATGCCAGGTCAAATATTAAGGTGCCACTACATACCTCTAAAATCCTGCACAGTTTAGCACCATCCTACCTGAAGGACCGTAATGTTCCCTACTGTCCTTCTCCGCTCCTCCGGTCTTAAGGAGTTGGCCTTCTATTGATTCCAAAAGTTCAAAAGAAATCAGCAGGAAACAGAGCGTTCTCTTATTGAGCACCCCATCTTGGAAAAGTCTGCCCTCTGTAATCAGGGAAGCTGACTCTGCAGAGAAATCCAAATCCAAACTTAACACCTACCTCTTTACTCTCTCATTTGGCTCCTAGGAGTGCCTCATCTCTCATTACAACCGGATCGACCTGTTGGCCAGCGGTAGCCCTGCAGACAGGCTTAGATGACGGGTTCCCTGCATGCTTCCTGTCAGCCCTGCCCCATCACACCGTAAATCGGCCTCTGTTTTAGTGTGTCGCTCTGGTCGGGACTGGACGCCTGGACAACCCTGAGCGCTACCAGCTAGCTCACTGACCAGCACCCCGGCCCCATGGACAAAACTCATTTAAAACATTGTTTTTAAAATGTTTGCTTGTAATAATGTTAATGTACGTCGTGTTATGGCACCCATTGCCATCCCTGGAAGGAGGGAGCCCCCACTCTGCGTTCCTTGTCAGGTTTTCTTTGCTCATAGGGGGTGTCATGAATGTAAGACCTGTGAAGCCCTTTGAGGCTGTGCCTGTGACTCAGGGCTATACAGATAAAGTTGACTTGACTAGCTTGCTGTTTGAGTCATGTTGGTGGCTCTGCTACTCCAACCAGTTAGATACTGTTGGTGGCTCTGCTACTCCAACCAGTTAGATACTGTTGGTGGCTCTGCTACTCCAACCAGTTAGATACTGGGGGAAGTCAAGCAGAGGCAAACTTTACATGTTGCAGTAACTGTGGTCTCATTTAGGATTCAATAATTGCCCTCGTCAGGATGGCTGCCTGGTCCCTCCTGGGGATTCGCCCGCGTGTCAGATAAGATCCTATTACTTCAAGGACACTTTGTTGACAATGAAAATAATGGCTTTGGATTGCTTTCAAAATTAAAATGCCACAGGCTTTTATTGGTGATCCACCACAATCTCATCCCCTGACAGCCTGCCCTTTGCTTGTCAGTCCATGTGCTCACATGTATAAGGTCCTCTGAGCTACATGATCCCCTCATACTTACCTGCTGGATTAATATGAGCCTATTATGTTACTAGTGTTAGCCTGCTGTTTTACTTACCTGCTGGATTCATATTAGCCTATTGTATTACTAGTGTTAGCCTACTGTTTTACTTACCTGCTGGATTAATATGAGCCTATTATGTTACTAGTGTTAGCCTGCTGTTTTACTTACCTGCTGGATTCATATTAGCCTATTGTATTACTAGTGTTAGCCTACTGTTTTACTTACCTGCTGGATTAATATGAGCCTATTATGTTACTAGTGTTAGCCTGCTGTTTTACTTACCTGCTGGATTCATATTAGCCTATTGTATTACTAGTGTTAGCCTACTGTTTTACTTACCTGCTGGATTAATATGAGCCTATTATGTTACTAGTGTTAGCCTGCTGTTTTACTTACCTGCTGGATTCATATTAGCCTATTGTATTACTAGTGTTAGCCTACTGTTTTACTTACCTGCTGGATTAATATGAGCCTATTATGTTACTAGTGTTAGCCTGCTGTTTTACTTACCTGCTGGATTCATATTAGCCTATTGTATTACTAGTGTTAGCCTACTGTTTTACTTACCTGCTGGATTCATATGAGCCTATTGTATTAGTATTAGCCTAACGTTTTAATTGTATTCAGTAGTATACTGTATAAGTTGCCTACTGTATTAGTATATTTATTATATTATAGTATATATGAATTCATATTTTTGATACTTGATCTGATATGATCTGTTATATTAATTGATATGAGTAATATTTAAGACCATATGATATTCATTCATATGTATGCAATTAATATATGTATTATTCAAACGTTCTTTTATAGAATTGTCTAATTATCTATGAATATTATTATCATGAATGACGTGACGCAGCACACTCGGTCCTTCGCTGACTACATAACAGGAATGCAACACCCCCACCATGGGGTGGACTGGGGTAGTGCACCATGATTTCATGAAATTCTTCACCACATTTGTTGAGTTTGTGAGGTGTTTGTGTCATCTCCTTCCCTGTCTCCTCCGTTCGCCTCTCCTCTTTCCTCCTCTCATAATGTGGGTTAGGATGTAGGGTTTAGGAATCTGGATAGGATATAGGGTTTAGCGTGCTGTGCAGCTAAATCATAGCTTAAACAATTTATTTAATTAGGTCAGATATTTAGAAACACATAATAGTTATTCTTCAAGTTTGGTGAGGCTAAATCATAACAGAAAGTATATTTCTGTGCTAGTGAATCTAGCCTGGTGTTGCTAAATGCTGTATTTCTGTGCTAGTAAATCTAGCCTGGTGTTGCTAAATGCTATATTTCTGTGCTAGTGAATCTAGCCTGATGTTGCTAAATGCTATATTTCTGTGCTAGTGAATCTAGCCTGGTGTTGCTAAATGCTATATTTCTGTGCTAGTGAATCTAGCCTGGTGTTGCTAAATGCTATATTTCTGTGCTAGTGAATCTAGCCTGGTGTTGCTAAATGCTATATTTCTGTGCTAGTGAATCTAGCCTGGTGTTGCTAAATGCTGTATTTCTGTGCTAGTAAATCTAGCCTGATGTTGCTAAATGCTATATTTCTGTGCTAGTAAATCTAGCCTGGTGTTGCTAAATGCTGTATTTCTGTGCTAGTAAATCTAGCCTGGTGTTGCTAAATGCTGTATTTCTGTGCTAGTAAATCTAGCCTGGTGTTGCTAAATGCTGTATTTCTGTGCTAGTAAATCTAGCCTGATATTGCTAAATGATAGCAACGGTCTGTTAATTTCCCCTGACGCCACCACCGCTGCCCTTTCAGGTAATACATTTCCTTGTCGTTAATTACCATATATGCTAATATATTAGCATATATGCTGATATATTAGCATATATGGTCATATATTAGCATATATATATACATAATTAATGACAAAATGGCATCTCAGGGAGATAGACCAATGAGAAGGCTGTATTTTTAGTACGCAAGCGTGCACCTGGCATCCCGCCTTGGTTTCAGCAGATTGGGTTGTGGACACAGCCACTAATGTATTTCAGCACAATCAACATTTCTCTGCACACAGCTGATGGAAGCAGTCCATCATTCTGGAGCTAAAGTGAAAAGTCACTTCGTCTTTGACAACAAAGGCAAGAAAAGCACAATCAGGTTCAAATGGAATTGTACTATTTCTCAATTTGACATATCTCAAGTCTTTTTCATTTTGTTAGAGTGGTACTCTGTTATAAAAACATTTTAAACCTCAAAGCCACCGTTTTTGTATCTGTCAGCTCACGGATGGTATGTATAGCCAAATTACATTTAAAGTGTATTGACCAAGTCAGGTAATCCTCTGCTGTGCAGCTCCCTATTCTCTAACTCTAGAATTACTCTCTAACCCTACTCTCTAAACCTAGCCTTACTCTCTAACCCTAACCCTACTCTCTACCCCTACTCTCTTCCCTAAGAAGAAGGGTTGGTAGGGTTAGTTTAACCCTACTAACCCTCACCCTGTCCCCAGGCTCTCAAAAAAGAGAAATAATACAAATACCTAACCCAACTAACCCTACCTTTTTATCCCCCAAACTACCCCTTACTCTAACCCTATCTTTTGTGCTTATCCCCCAAACTACCCCTATAAAAGAGAGGAGCCACATGGTCACCAGATAGGCTGTTTCGTTTGGATGGAGACGACAAAAGGAAAGAGCTGAAAGTATGTTGACCCAAATAAGGTTCAGAGTTCCGTCTTATGTTCATACAAAGAGGCATAACATACATGATGTACCGTGTTCATGGATGTTTAGTCATGGTTTGGTCTCTTGTTCAGTGTAATACCAGCCTTTATCTGGGCTAATCCTCAACGATTAGTACAGCTTGTTCTACAGCGACCAAAGGAGGGAGGGGTCGTTGTGTTAATGTGCTGCAAACACTCGTCCCCTTGTCCACCAGATACATGGATGCAGCTGCCCCTTCCTGGTGTCAGCTCCAAGCCCCGCCCCCTCCTGGTGTCAGCTCCAAGCCCCGCCCCCTCCTGGTGTCAGCTCCAAGCCCCGCCCCCTCCTGGTGTCAGCTCCAAGCCCCGCCCCCTCCTGGGGTCAGCTCCAAGCCCCGCCCCCTCCTTCCTCACTGATGACCGTTACCATCGTCTGAGATCTGCCCACGGACCAGAATAAAATGATTCATAGAGAAACATTTCCTGGAGGGATTGACTCCGTGGATGGACGCGTTTTATTCTTGAGAAACTTTCTAGTTCAGACAACTTTGAATGGAGTAAATAGCAGCAGTAGAGAAGCTACACGTGCAGGTTTGAAATATGGAAACAGGTCAGGCGCCACGATGGCTGCACTTTCATTGAAATCCTCAAACTTGCAAAACATTAGTTTCCTCCATCTTTGCATTTTGGTGCAAAGAACTATGGTTATGAAAATGATACAATACCTCTTTGCAGATGGACAATTTGCCTCTTGCCAACATACCACATTTCGGATCTAAAAATCCCAAAGATTACGTGTTTGGAAACAGTACGATCAATTTCCAGAACACCCGTCATGTGTTCATCATGAGAGTCATGTGTTCATCATGAGAGTCATGTGTTCATCATGAGAGTCATGTGTTCATCATGAGAGACATGTGTTCATCATGAGAGTCATGTGTTCATCGTGAGAGTCATGTGTTCATCATGAGAGACATGTGTTCATCATGAGAGACATGTGTTCATCATGAGGAGTTAAACGTTTTCAGTTTCAGTAGATTGTTGTAGCGCCACCGTTCAAACATTAAGGGAGTAATGACAGACTAACATCCTGTAAACATATTCACTCAGGCAGTAATGACAGACTGCGGCCACTCGGTGGCAGCATGGACATATTTCATATGTTAATGTTGACTCACTGATGGGGCGGTGCAGAAAACCACAAGCAGAGGACGCCACAAGCACGCTGATACATATTACACACAAACACACACATACAAAATCATGTCTGTGTGTGTTGTTTTAAACCCTTGACCCAAATACTGAACCATAGATAATAGCCCTAATAGAATACCCTAACCCTTGAGACAAACCCTGAAAATGAACGCTAATAGGAAAACACTTAGATTGTGTGATAGACCGAGATGCTATTTATTTTTAATCAATTAGTTATTGCAGTTGAAAAGAAATCTGAAAACAACCAGTGATGATCTTCCGTGATGGGAGGTTTTTCTTCAGGGTTCAGTCATTTCTAATAAAATTATTGCAAAGTTACTGCACTTATTTTCTGAGAAAACATCTGTAAGTAAACAGATGGCACCAGTGGGACTCAAACCCCCAACCCAGTATTAATGATAGCTAAACCAGTTGAGCTAGTCATCATCCATCTGTAACATGCGATCCATAAATCTGTAAAACGTAACCACTAGCTTAAGACAGATCTACAATATTATCATATGGTTTTCCACTGTCAGTAAAATCATAATTTCCATCAGTAACGCTTCCAAAGCAATTACTCAGAGTTCAACCAAACTCCAGGACGCACAAACATCTTCCCTTACTTACCGAACGGTGGCCAGGTCATTTAATTAATGAGCAGGAGATGTGGGATTACATGGACAACTTTAATAATTCACTCACCGCCGCACGCGCACACACACACACACACACACACACACACACACACACACACACACACACACACACACACACACACACACACACACACACACACACACACACACACACACACACACACACACACACACACACACACACACACACACACACACACACGGTGAGGATAGAAAATCATTTCGAGATCGTTTAACGTTTAAACCAAACAACGATATGGTGAGATAAAACACGACGACACAACACATCACACATTATGACTCCTACTTATATATTTAAATGTATATATATGTATATATGTGTATTACATCCGCTCCTTAACGTGTGGCTTGGAAAGAGGAAAGAGGAAAAGCTTGAGATTCGATGAGGTCATCGCTCCGGAGGGAATCATTTACTGAGGAGTCCAGTGAAAGCTGACGTCCACAGCAGCGGGTCGAGGGGGAGGAGTCGTGGTCCCAGAGGAGCTGCCGGGGTGGGGTGGGGGTCATTCATCACGGCGACATCATCAGAAGTCGCCGGCCCTGTCGTTGCCCCCACAGAGGTAGAGGAGAGCCTTCCCATAGTCTCCCTTAGTGTCCTCCTGGGGAGGACAAGGCAAGAGGAGAGACACAGAGAGAGAGGTAAGGGTTTGGGTTATGACTTCAGACCACTCACACTCCGTCCACGCGATGGAATCCCAGTTGCCATGGAGACCACCAGGGAGTCTGGGGGCCGCTGGTTAAATTAAGTTGTGATGATCCCCATGGCGACGGGCCGCTGCATCACCGCTAATGGCTCGTAGGGATGAGGTGCTACCTGCAAGCTCTCTCTGAGCCATGGCTCATTACTGCACTAACATACTACTACTACTACAGTATAGAGGAGACAACATATACTACTACTACTATTATAGTATAGAGGAGGCAAACATATAGATCTATAGTTTAACTACGTGGATAGTATTGAGGAGAGTGTAGATCTAGGTTCCTGTACCTGGATAGTATAGAGGAGAGTGTAGATCTAGGTTCCTGTACCTGGATAGTATAGAGGAGAGTGTAGATCTAGGTTCCTGTACCTGGATAGTATAGAGGAGAGTGTAGATCTAGGTTGCTGTACCTGGATAGTATAGAGGAGAGTGTAGATCTAGGTTCCTGTACCTGGATAGTATAGAGGAGAGTGTAGATCTAGGTTCCTGGATAGTATAGAGGAGAGTGTAGATCTAGGTTCCTGTACCTGGATAGTATAGAGGAGAGTGTAGATCTAGGTTCCTGTACCTGGATAGTATAGAGGAGAGTGTAGATCTAGGTTCCTGTACCTGGATAGTATAGAGGAGAGTGTAGATCTAGGTTCCTGTACCTGGATAGTATAGAGGAGAGTGTAGATCTAGGTTCCTGTACCTGGATAGTATAGAGGAGAGTGTAGATCTAGGTTCCTGTACTTGGATAGTATAGAGGAGAGTGTAGATCTAGGTTCCTGTACCTGGATAGTATAGAGGAGAGTGTAGATCTAGGTTCCTGTACCTGGATAGTATAGAGGAGAGTGTAGATCTATGTTCCTGTACCTGGATAGTATAGAGGAGAGCGTAGATCTAGGTTCCTGTACCTGGATTGTGTTGTACAGAGACACCTTGTAGGTTTTGCAGAAGGCTTCTCGGATGTCCAACATGTCCACTTCGCTGCGAGACACCATGACCCGCATCAGGGTCCCGTCGTCCGTCCCCGCACGCTAGCCAATCAAACACAAGCTTTAGACACCCCTCCGCACGCTAGCCAATCAAACACAAGCTTTAGAAACACCCCCGCACGCTAGCCAATCAAACACAAGCTTTAGACACCCCCCCCCCCCGCACGCTAGCCAATCAAACACAAGCTTTAGAAACACCCCCGCACGCTAGCCAATCAAACACAAGCTTTAGACCCCCCCCCCGCACACTAGCCAATCAAACACAAGCTTTAGACACCCCCCCCCCCCCGCACGCTGGCCAATCAAAGTCAAGCTTTAGAAACACCCCACACACTAGCCAATCAAACACAAGCTTTAGACACCCCCCCGCACGCTAGCCAATCAAACACAAGCTTTAGACACCCCTCCGCACGCTAGCCAATCAAACACACCGAGTACTTATTACAATACTCTTGTACTTTAGAATAGTTTTGAATGGTTTAGTTTTCTCTAATTAACACACAGTACACAGGACATGAGGTGTGTGTGCGTGCGTGCGTGCGTGCGTGCGTGCGTGTGTGCGTGCGTGCGTGCATGCGTGCGTTACCCTCATGGATCCATGAAGCACTTCAGCGAAATAGGCGGGAACGCTTCGAATGCACTTCACTAGAAGAAAAAAACACTAGTATTAATGCCACGAATACTACTACTATTAATACCATAGTATACTATTGCTATACTATTAATACTAATACAACACTAGTATTACAACAATCTACACTACTGCTATAATACTACCTTTATTAATACCACACTACATTACTAATAATAATCTAGTGCTACTTCACTCGTTCTATCTCCATCATCTGTCATGTGTCCATCTGTCATGCTTTCATCTGTCATGCTTTCATCTGTCAAGTGTTCATCTGTCATCCTTTCATCTGTCATGCTTTCATGCGTTCATCTATCATGTGTTCATCTGTCATGTGTCCATCTGTTATGCGTTCATCTGTCATCCTTTCATCTGTCATGCTTTCATCTATCATGTGTTCATCTGTCATGTGTCCATCTGTCATGCGTTCATCTGTCATCCTTTCATCTGTCATGCTTTCATGCGTTCATCTGTCATGTGTTCATCAGATGATACATGATCTCACCGATGGCCAGCATCAGGTTCTCCAGGTTCCCGGTGGTCTCGCTCTTTATACTGTCCTCGATGTCAGACCCTGCTACCTTCTTATAGGCAGCGAACACTGGAGAAGAAGCATACACCTCACTATATCATAAATACTCATGTTGCTTTACTGCAGGAAACAGATTTATCACTGAGTGAGCCAGGAGGTTAGTGTGGTTAGTATAGTGAGTTAGGAGGTTAGTGCTGTTAGTATAGTGAGTTAGGAGGTTAGTATAGTGAGTTAGGAGGTTAGTATAGTGAGCTAGGAGGTTAGTATAGTTAGTTAGGAGGTTAGCGTGGTTAGTATAGTGAGTTAGGAGGTTAGTGTGGTTAGTATAGTGAGTTAGGAGGTTAGTATAGTGAGTTAGGAGGCTAGTGTGGTTATTGGACAGTAGTGAGTTAGGAGGTTAGTGTGGTTAGTATAGTGAGTTAGGAGGTTAGTATAGTGAGTTAGGAGGCTAGTGTGGTTATTGGACAGTAGTGAGTTAGGAGGTGAGTGTGGTTATTGGACAGTAGTGAGTTAGGAGGCGAGTGTGGTGAGTGGACAGTAGTGAGTTAGGAGGCGAGTGTGGTGAGTGGACAGTAGTGAGTTAGGAGGTGAGTGTGGTGAGTGGACAGTAGTGAGTTAGGAGGCTAGTGTGGTGAGTGGACAGTAGTGAGTTAGGAGGCGAGTGTGGTGAGTGGACAGTAGTGAGTTAGGAGGCGAGTGTGGTGGGTGGACAGTAGTGAGTTAGGAGGCTAGTGTGGTGAGTGGACAGTAGTGAGTTAGGAGGCGAGTGTGGTGAGCGGACAGTAGTGAGTTAGGAGGCTAGTGTGGTGAGTGGACAGTAGTGAGTTAGGAGGTGAGTGTGGTGGGTGGACAGTAGTGAAAAACCAAACCTTGTCTCAGGTGTTCAGGGCTCCTCTTGCCAAGGATGGAAATCAACACCTCTTCGTCTGTTCCGATCTGAGACGCTCCTGCTTCAAACAGGTCCTTACACACACACACACACACACACACACACACACACACACACACACACACACACACACACACACACACACACACACACACACACACACACACACACACACACACACACACACACACACACACAAAATGTAAACAGCTTTCTATTGTATTTAAGTCAGAATGTAAACTGGTTTCTTACTGGTTTGAAGACTCAATGTAAACTGGTTTCTTACTGGTTTGAAGACTCAATGTAAACTGGTTTCTTACTGGTTTGAAGACTCAATGTAAACTGGTTTCTTACCTTGGCGTCTTTCTCAATCTTTTCCTCGTTAACCCCTTCCTCCCTGTTCCCCTGGAGGACAGACAGACAGATCAGATCACATGACAGACACCACAGCACACAAGGTGATTCCAGGAAGTACAAAACAATCTGTACACACCTCCCTCCCTCCCTCCCGCCCTCCCTCCCTACCTGTAAGAGGAGTAACAGGAGATTCTCGTAGTGGCCCGACGTGTCGCTCATGATATCTTTCTCCAGCTTCCCGCCAAACTCTGAGAGGAGGAGGAGAAAGAGGAGAAGGAGTGGAGGAGGTGAGGAGGGGAGAAGCAGACCGTTGGAGAGACCGGATCGCTCCTGTATCATCAGCCTAATGGAGCCCAGCCGGCTGGGGGGTGGGGATGGGCTCTGTTCATGAAGAACGGATCAGATGTTCTGAGAGCTGAGACCTCCAGGCTCTGTTCATGAAGAACAGATCAGATGTTCTGAGAGCTGAGACCTCCAGGCTCTGTTCATGAAGAACAGATCAGATGTTCTGAGACCTGAGACCTCCAGGCTCTGTTCATGAAGAACGGATCAGATGTTCTGAGAGCTGAGACCTCCAGGCTCTGTTCATGAAGAACAGATCAGATGTGCTGAGACCTGAGACCTCCAGGCTCGGTTTCATGAAGAACGGATCAGATGTTCTGAGAGCTGAGACCTCCAGGCTCTGTTCATGAAGAACGGATCAGATGTTCTGAGAGCTGAGACCTCCAGGCTCTGTTCATGAAGAACGGATCAGATGTTCTGAGAGCTGAGACCTCCAGGCTCTGTTCATGACCACATACCACAGGTAGTTCCGACCGAGCAACCGGATTGGTCAGCTGGACCTTTGGAATGCACACCTGCCGTAACAAAGGCCCCCTACTGGCTGGAGTAGTGAACTGCTGTTTGCGTTGCATAGCAGCCTACAGACGACTGTTATGTTGTGTTTCTGGTAATAGTCAGACCCCGTTGTATCTCCAGGGAATCTGAGATACAACAGAACAACGTTTTTTGCTTCTGAAGCACATTGCCCCACAGTATGAATACATTTTGAATATATGTTTCATCATTTCATTTTCAACCGTGGTAAAATCCCGATATTACACTCGACGGTGGGCATCATTACTGTGGTCAGTGATGCGGTAGCACCGAGTTCCTCAAGCTAACGTCCCCGGTGCAGTAGTGATGGTGAAGCTCTCTGTCGACTGTGATGCTGCTTCAGGACAAACACAACGCTCACCCCCTACAGCCTCCTCACGCCACCTCTCCTATGAAGGAATCAGGAATCAAACCTTTCTTGTAGGTCTTGATGATGTCCTTCAGCTGCTCTGCGCTCCGCGACGCCAGGATCTCGATCAGAACGTCGTCGTTCGTCCCCGCTCCCTGACAACCAATCAGAACAGTCCATTTTCAGTTACAGAAACATGTGACTGGGAGCCATAGGCTGTTATTAGCGTGATGTGACATGAAGATAATGGTTGAGATACTGAGTTAGCATATTAGCATGTTGAGGTAGCAGGACAACAAGTTGAGTTATCAGGCTAACATGCTTGGGTAGCAGGCTAACATGTTTGGGTAGCAGGCTAACATGCTTGGGTAGCAGGCTAACATGCTTGGGTAGCAGGCTAACATGCTTGGGTAGCAAGCTAACATGCTTGGGTAGCAGGCTAACATGTTTGAGTAGCAAGCTAACATTTTTGGCTAGCAGGCTAACATGCTTGGGTAGCAAGCTAACATTTTTGGGTAGCAGGCTAACATGTTTGAGTAGCAAGCTAACATTTTTGGGTAGCAGGCTAACTGCTTGGGTAGCAAGCTGACATGCTTAGGTAGCAGGCTAACATGCTTGGGTAGCAGGCTAACATGCTTGGGTAGCAGGCTAACAGTGAACAAGGTGAGGTACCTTGAGAGCCTTGTGCAGCAGGGAGGCATCGTAGGAGACAGGAGGAGTCATCAGAGCTACGATCAGACTCTCAAACAAGCCCTCCAGCTCCGACTTCAGAGCACTCACTAGGTCCTGAGAATCAGAGATCATCACTATGAATTATTATACTATTATTTGTGTCTAGACTATAGATCTGAACAATCTATAGAGAAATCCAAACAACTTTCTAAAACATGTTCATCGGTGTGCACAGATGATCAGGTATGGATGTATTGGGCTGGGGGCGTGTCTTCAGGCTCCGCCTACACCTGGGGGCGTGTCTTCAAGGCTCCGCCTACACCTGGGGGCGTGTCTTAAGGCTCCGCCTACCTTTTTGTAGCTCTTCTTGTAGGCCTCTTTGATCTCCTGTCGCTGGCTGTTGCTCCGGGCCGTCAGCATCATCAGCACCGCATCCTCGTCCGTTCCTGATCAAACATCAATACCTGATCGATCAATACATCAATACCTGATCGATCAATACATCAATACCTGATCGATTAATACATCAATACCTGATCGATCAATACATCAATAACTAGGGACACGCTAATGACAAGAGAATGTCTCGGGATCCAACGGGGATAGGAGTTCAAAGGTCAAACTGTAAAACACAAATCTAAAACCAATATCTTGGACCAAATCTGTGAACACATTATGAACATGGTGGTACTCTGAATGATATAAATATAAATGGTATTTATATATATTATGACTATGTCCTACAAGACAGCTAGGTCGAATGTCCCTATTCGTATAAATATGCTTTCAGCGTTGAAGTAAAGCTGTTGAACGCTAATTATAACTCTTACGTTAAAGTTAAAGTAAAAAACATCTCTCATACTCTTGTCTTCAGAAACTGAGTATACATTATTGTCACATTAACATTTTGGAATAAAAGAAATGTCAGCCTAAACAGCGCTAGGTGCTGTACACTGGTACACTTAGCGTACCACTAGCACTATTCTGAAAGAAGATGGAATTGAATTATAGGAAACCAAGCAGGTGGAGGTGGTAACTCCGGGTCCTCATAAATCACCCTGACGCCATGGTCACAGCACAGCTGGCATCACGAGATTAGATTACTCAGACACACCAACCTGCACTGCCACCTCCATGTACACAGGAGTGGAGAGTCTGGGCGTAGGCAGCCTCTAAACCCCTGGATAAACACCTCTGCCTTGGGTTAATGAGGAGGAGACTGACCTATTCCTTTCATAGCCTTGTGCAGGAACTCCGCATCTTGCTTGGCGTTGAAGTTGACGAAGGGACGAACGGTTCCTCGGTAAGCCTGGGACCAGATCAATAACGTGTGAGGCCAACCTGACCTGTAGAGCTGAGCCACAGTTCCCATCTCGCACCGTCACTCCAAGGACACACACACATGAACTTCTACTTTACTCTTGATGTCATTCTTCTTAATCGTGCCAGATGCTTTTACCCAAAAGTGATCACAGTGGATTCAGATGAGTGTAATTCAGGAGCAGGTAGGGGTTAGACAGTACAGAGACAGGTCATTAAGGAGCAGGTAGGGTTAGACAGTACAGAGACAGGTCATTAAGGAGCAGGTAGGGGTTAGACAGTACAGAGACAGGTCATTAAGGAGCAGGTAGGGGTTAGACAGTACAGAGACAGGTCATTAAGGAGCAGGTAGGGGTTAGACAGTACAGAGACAGGTCATTAAGGAGCAGGTAGGGTTAGACAGTACAGAGACAGGTCATTAAGGAGCAGGTAGGGGTTAGACAGTACAGAGACGGGTCATTGAGGAGCAGGTAGGGGTTAGGGGTCATCTTGCTCTAGGAGGCCTACTGGTAGACTGAGGACATTGGGGGTCGAACCCAGATCCTTTCAGCTGGGAGTCCAACACCCTGACCAGTAGCCTTCCAACTGGTCTGTAGCTAGGAAGGATGTGAAATAATAATAATATACAACATAACAATGTGTTTGAGAAAGACCACAGCGAAAGGTAATGCCACTTTGTTTTTCTAGAAGAAGGAAAGAGGTGTGTTTGTCCCCCAGCTCCTGATGGTTATTGCTTCTTCATGAGAAGGTTTCAGCTCGGTGGATCTGGGATGATGCAGCGCGTTGAACTGCTGTTTCATTAAACTCCAATCAAGCACCGTGTCCACCCACTGCCTCCTCCAGGAGGAGGAAGGAGAGACACACACAGGAGGAGAGGAGGAGGAGAGGAGCAGGGGCCAGCAGAGACACACAGGAGGAGGAGGACAAGGAGGATGAAAGGAGTTGAGAAGATGAGGAGTAGGTGGAGGAAGGGGGTGCCCCAGGGTGGGGTATTACTCACACCGCGCTAAATCAGAGGCTAACATCGCCATGAAGTCACCAAGCGTGACCGGGGAGAGAGAGAGAGAGAGAGAGAGAGAGAGAGAGAGAGAGAGAGAGAGAGAGAGAGAGAGAGAGAGAGAGAGAGAGAGAGAGAGAGAGAGAGAGAGAGAGAGAGAGAGAGAGAGAGAGAGAGAGAGAGAGAGAGAGAGAGAGAGAGAGAGAGAGAGAGAGAGAGAGAGAGAGAGAGAGAGAGAGAGAGAGACAGAGAGAGAGAGACAGAGACAGAGACAGAGACAGAACAAGGAGCCGCTGATGACATCGATCCCTGAAGGAGTGCCGGAACGCGGGCCGTTACCGTAGTTTCATGTTACCGACGGTAACTCTACGGCTAAACATGAAGATACACAAAGTCCTCACCAGATGAGTCCTACTCACCATTCCTGTTTGTGCTGAGACCAACGAGCCTGGCGAGGAGGTGGAGAGGAGGTGGAGAGGAGGTGGTGCAGCTTCCTAGCCAGGGGAACAGTAAAAACTCCACTCAGGCCTTTTCACAACAAATCAACTTTCATTATTTCACACAGTGCTTGTCTGGTCGATGCCGGGGCGGTTTCCATGGTAACGCTGCGGGTCTTACCGGCGGGGGTGTCGATGCGTGGAGGAGATGATCTGTCGACTTCCCGGTCCGCTCGGCCCCTTATGGTGCTCTCCGACCTCCCCGTGACATCACCGTGACATCACCGTGACATCACCCAACACCACGGTGTCCCGTTTCATCCGGTGAGATCCTCTGCCCCTCTGGGTTTCCAGTGACCATCGTAATGTTCCAGTGGCCACCAGAATGTTTCCAGTGACCATCGTAATGTTCCAGTGGCCACCAGAATGTTTCCAGTGACCATCGTAATGTTCCAGTGGCCACCAGAATGTTTCCAGTGACCATCATAATGTTCCAGTGGCCACCTAAATGCTCCAGTGCCACCAGAATGTTCCCAGTAACCACCTAAATGCTCCAGTGCCACCAGTAAGGCTCCCTGACAACTGAACAATACAGGGGACGAAGTGAAGTGGGACATTCAAGAGAAAAATAAAAAATTAATTATAATTAATTTTCTAAAACGATTAAATTAATGATGATTTGTTTTCAAGTCAAAGATTATTTTAAGATATATTTTATTATTATTTTTATCAGCCTTCCAGTAATACTCATAGCTAAAAAAACATTCATAAATTCTTTCACAAGGTGAGCAAGCTTTTGGATTGTGTTCTGAACAGGTGTCTGCTTGGAAAGTAAACACCCAAAAACAAACCAATGAACAAGCACGGAGGATGTAGCCTTGAACAAGCACGGAGGATGTAGCCTTGAACAAGCACGGAGGATGTAGCCTTGAACAAGCACGGAGGATGTAGCCTTGAACACCTTATAATTGAAACACAATAACTTATGCAAACAGGAACAAGAAAATCGTTTTTCATTGGAAAAAGCAACAAACGGTACAGTACTCTTTGTTGGGGTATTGTATTGAAACGGTACCAGATTAAAACGTGAAATATATATATATATATATATATATATATATATATATATATATATATATATATATATGCATCTAACCTAGTCTCAGTGATGCCCGCCATTTGAAAAGTACACAGAACATTAAATGCATGTGTTGTATTTGCATGGTATTTATTTATTGGTGTACTGGGAACACGTCTCGGTGATGGAGTGAGCCACGTTTCAAAATGTCCGTCAGAAGGCCAGGAAATCAATCAGTCGCACGCCGTCCCATTTACTTTCTAAATAAAGCTTTAAATATTTAAACTCATGACTTCACATCTGATAAAACACCTCGTTGTTCAGCGTCTCCGGTTCGCCTGAATTCTGCATGAGCCTACAGGCTGCGTTGCTACACCTCCGCCCGCTGTTTGCTCCCGTTGCCACGGCGATGGGTACCCGGGGTAAGGTGACCCCTGGGAGAGACACATGAAACAGGAAATGGCTCAATTAAACATAACTTACTGGGGTTCCCTTCCTTGTTGAGCATGGGGTGTCCCACCACTAGACTTTAAAAGTTTAGAGTCTCTAAGACACTACTACAGATGCACCAATACACAGATATAGATTAAATCATGGGGTTCAGAATGTCTTTTATTGATAAGGTCGACCTAGGCTGAGCTGCATTTCTACCAGTCTTAGTGTGCACATAGTTTATAGTAGTTTAGTTTATTTTCTGCTGTGACACACATTTCTGGTCTGGGATTAGTAAAGTACATCTTATCAGCCTGCAATGCTGTACTCAGACTTCTGATTATAACATGTAGTAGTATATTAAACATCTTCATTTGGGAAACATTGACATCATGTGTCTTAGATAAGTAGTTAACATCTCTCTGCTTCGAGATCTACTGTCCTGGGTGTAAAGACCGAGAGGGGGAGGGAGAGAGGGGGAGGGGGAGGGAGAGGGAGAGGGAGAGAGGGAGGAAGGTCTCAATTTTCCTATTCCAAATGGATGTTTGTCAGATGCTTTGGCAATAGGTGTTTCATCATTCATGCCAATAAAGCTAATTCAACTTGAGCGCGAGAGCGAGCGAAAGAGAGATAAATACCTTAATTAAAGTGAGGAAGACCAACATTCTATCTCTTCTCTAAAGAGAGAAACAGATCAATATTGTGTTTATATTTAAATTACGCCAATGTTTAATTGTTGTGATCGGTTATTAATGGCCGGCCAATAGCATGACAGCTACTAAGACACATGGATTCCGGTTGACCGCTGGGTCATCGGGTGTCTCGAGAGAAAGTCACATGATCAACAGTTGGGATTCATTATGATTGGTTGAGCAATAACAAGGCCAAGCCTCAGAAAATTAAGACATTGTTTGTAGGACCCTCGTTTTGTGCTGCAATCAGGTCTCTGGCAAAAGACGTACCTAAACAAATTAATATTATAATAAAATATAAATGTATAGAACATGGTATATTGTTGTGCTTGTTTTCTCATCCTAACTCTCTAACGTCCTACTTTTTCCAGCACATTCAAATCAAATGTGTGGTCTTCGAGTTCCAGCCGGCCTACCATCCCCCGCACCCTCCAGCCGGCCTCCCCCCCCCCAGGAAATGAGCTTGACACGAGCAAGAAAAGTTCAGTATAAGAGCGGATTAAATCGTGTGTGTGTGTGTGCGTGCGTGCGTGCGCGCGTGCGTGACGGCTAACTGCAGGGCTGTAAATGCGTTTGGGACATGAATGACTTTAGTTACGTCACTGTACCTCCAGATGACCAGGGGATGGCAGATCAGCGTGGCTCCCTCCGGACGCCCTGCGTCACCATCTCACGCAAATCATTCAATTAACCACTTATGTTCCATGCTAACTATTTTCTTAAAAAATATATAGTATATCCATTTCTCTGTAGGTTTGATTGGACAGACGTTACCTTTAAAAACCACCTTCAAAAGTATATTTTGGCGTGCCGTTTGTCACCAGGGTCAAGACCTTATAGCCTACAACACACCCACGGCCAAGACGAAGCGGGTTTTACTACGAATTAAACAATGCACCTTTTAACAAGACGCAGGCTAATACTTGACGGAGAAGTGCGATGTCCTTTTATTCTGAAAAGTTTTGTTTTATTGCAGACGAGACCGGTACTGACTGACCTAAAAGCTCTCAACACCAAGTCCTTAGTTGTTATTGTGAGTCTGAATAGAGAAATCAAGTGTTGAAGTGTAATTTACCCCTTTAGCTCCGGGGAGAAGACCATATTGATTTCCTTCACTGCCTTTTCAATCACAGCGTGCCTTCTGGCAGAATTCAATCCAGTCCGTTTAGAAACTAGCCCTGTTTACTACAGTCAGTGGTAAAGCAGTGATGTCTCTTAACCGGTTGTTACTGACCAGTTAAGAGACATCACACATCTTCCTAAACATGTTTAAATAGTCGGGATTCAGCCACTTTGTTTTTTACATCACCTCTCAGGTGGCGTTGATCTTCCTTGTAGGAGTTCAGCGGTTTGTCTCGAAGGGAACACAGAGTCCTCTCCAATCCATCGAGGTTCACTCCTCCTGCCTGAGCCTGCAGCAGTCATCTCTTCAGCCCACCGCAGGACTGAACCCAACCAGACCAAACGTTTCTAACCACAGGAAAACACCTTGCAGATGATGGAGACTTTTTAGATGTCCAACACAGTCTCAAGGGAACAGTAGGCTGATCCAACGTAACGTACACACAGCCGTTTCATTGTCAACCCCGACGGAGGCTCTGCGGTGAAGCTCAGGGTCCCTGCACGAGCAGACCGTGACTCCCCAGAGTCCGGGGGTCCTGCGGGACCACGGGACCCCTCGTCCCCAGCGCTAGCAGTACTGGCAGCGCAGCCCGAAGCAGGGCTCCGGGAGGGAGCGGGCCCCATGGCGGCCGGGGTACCCCCCCGAGTGCTGCAGCTGGCGGAGGAGCAGCCAGACGACGGCCACCAGGAGGAGCAGGAGCAGCAGGAGGAGGCCCAGGTACAAGCCGAGGTTCACGCCCCAGCCGAGGGCCAGGGGCAGCGAGGTGGAGGCCACCAGGTACCTCCGGGGAGGCGTCATGTCCGGGGGTCCCAAGCCGGGCTACGGGGGCCCCACGGTGGGCAGAGGAGCGGTCTGAGGAGCTGCTGTACTCTGGCAGTGCTGCGGCGTTGTGAGGGGCTGAGCCCTCCATCAGGAGAGAGGATGAGGGGGGGGGGGGGAGGAGACGCCTCCATCAGGAGAGAGGATGAGGGGGGAGGAGACGCCTCCATCAGGAGAGAGGATGAGGGGGGAGGAGACGCCTCCATCAGGAGAGAGGATGAGGGGGGAGGAGACTCCTCCATCAGGAGAGAGGATAAGGGGGGAGGAGACTCCTCCATCAGGAGAGAGGATGAGAGGGGGGGGGGAGGAGGAGACTCCTCCATCAGGAGAGAGGATGAGAGGGGGGGGGGGGAGGAGGAGACGCCTCCAGATCGAACAGCTGGAAATCAGTCGGCCACAATTAAATGATAAGGGCAGATTATTCACAAGCCATTGAACTCTAAACTAATTTATCTGGAGAGGAGTGTGCATGAAGCCGTTATTAAGCAGAGGAATTGCAAGATGCTGAGTTTTAAAAAGCTGCTGGGGTAGTATTAGATCAATATTACCAGTAATATTTGGTTAAGTTAAATTAATTTGAAGTCTGCATAGTATAAAAAACAGGTCTGAGTCTTCTCATTACCATATCGTTGTTCATTTGAATTACACAGCCGCTATAAACATTAACTCTCCCGCCTCTCTACCGCCCAGCCCTCCAGTACCGCTGCGACCAGAAGCGGCTCTCTGCTGCCCCCCAGCGGCCAATAAAGACATGAGCAGAACTGCAGTCTACAGTAAGATTTATTTACAACAGCGTTATCTTACAGAGCAGATGGATTGACCGACAACCTATAGAACTTTGAACAGACCATGTGACTTGGCTGGAAGACTTGCTGTGCATCCCTTGAGGCAACATGGGACTGTATTAAACTGTACTGGACTTGTAAAGTGTATAAAAATATGTACAGAGAACACGGGACACGCAGCTCCTTGTAAAAACACGTTCTGGCTCTGAAGAGAACTGGTGCCCCCAGAAACAGGTACAAAAACATTAAAAAAATAGAAAGACTGCATTTTTTTTTACAGCATCACATTAAGAGCCGCTCACGACTCAGTACGATTGCGTGATTTACGAGGTTATGATCTCACTGAAGCGTTTAAAAACCAGTCCCGTCAGGACAGTGTAGAAAAATAGCATTAAAAACTCCTCCTACATCGCCCGCTCGCCTGCAAAAAAGGGCGAGCCGGCAAGTTCTACGATGTGTGCTTGTGAAGAGACGAGGTCCGTGAGGAGTCAGTTCAGCTGCAGCTCGGCAGGAGGAGTGATGAGGGACACTTCGTGGTACCTGGAGGAGCAGAGAGGAGCGGTTAGTAGGAGGAAGGCGCTCCGTCTCCGAGCTTCTCCGTCTGCGGGCGGCCGTCTTACTTGGCGCTCTTGTACTTGTCGGGGACCGACTGCTGGGCATGCAGCGCGGCGGCCAGGAACATCTGGTGGAGGTCCTGGAGACACGGGGTGAGGTCCTCCACCGAGTAGCCCGACATCGAAGACAGCGCCGCGGGCTGCAGGAGAACCCACACCGTCACATTCAAACAACAGAACCCCTCAGCCGAGGTGACCTGACACAGGACGTCATCAAGGAACATCTAGCGTGCGGGCAGACTGCCTGACCCAGGCTTACCCATGATGCTCCTGTGATGGTGTGGTAGGCCAGCAGCAGGGCGGCGGCGGCGGTGTGCGAGGGCAGGTACTTGAGGAAGGGCTCCGAGTCCACCAGACTCAGCTCCGCTAGGTACTGTGGAGGAAAACAGGTTCTGCTGTTGAAGGGCCTCTGATCGGGCCCTCACGGGATTGTAGTACAAAAAGGCACAAGATATTAAACAGGTCTAGTTTTAAAAGATGCAGCTAAGGACTTTGAAACGTCAACGGTTGGCATTGTTACTTGAGAAATGACAGTTTTCACAAAGCCCCCCAGAGCACTGACGCTCCAGTCCAACCTTGTTCATAAAGCCCCTCTAAACCCAGACGTGTACCGAGGTGCGTTTACTGAACAGCAAATACACCAACTGCCCTCCAGCTCTAGGGTGGAGGTTCAGCCGTCTCACCATGGCCAGGCTCTCCACCCTCTTGTTGACGGCGTGGTGCAGGAAGTACTGCGACAGGAACTGGTTGATGGTGGGGGCGGCCAGGTCGAAGGACAGCACCTTGAGCACCAGGTGCTCCATCCTAAGCACCTGCTTCTTGGTGTAGGTGTCGTCCGTGATGTACACAAACTCTGCCACCTCGGGGGGGTAGATCTCCTCAAACTTGCTGCAGGGGGAGGAACACAAGGAACATCTTTTCAAAACGTCCTGCAGAACACTGAAGCGTCCCAGTTTGTCTACAAGGGCTTCAGACCACGCTACACCCTGACCAAGTCCTCTGGGACGGGGGGGAAATGGACTCTTCAAACCCAGAGGCAGGAAACATGAAGAGGGATCCCTTCAGAATGACCAGGGAACCCCTGAAGACAGACCGGGTGTGGACTTACGAGGCCAGCAGCATGGCGGCCGTCCCCACCAGCTGCAGCTTCCCCCTCAGGACCGACATGGAGGACAGGAAGCGGTCGATGTAGTTGACGGCCAGGTACAGCGTCTCGTTCTGCAGCTTGTACTCCTCGCCCACCTCCACCAGCCAGTCCACCAGGATGGCCCGCATGCTGGCCGTGATGTCGGGCTGCTTCTTCATGTAGCCCGCCTTGGGCCGCATCTTCAGCTGGGAGATCAACCACACACACACACACACACACACACACACTTAGTCTCTCGGTCACATGGGCCGTGGTCACTGCTTTAGAGGGAGGACACATCTAGTATTCATTACTCATGAGAACCAAAAGCTTCCTCTACGGAAACTATACAAGGAGTGGATCAAGTAAAGCAGATGCTCCTTTTAGAGAAATGCATGCTGGGAATGCGGTAACCTTTTACAGTGCATAAACTTGTTAGCCAAGCAGGAAGAGGGGCAAACTCGCACCTCCATCTCCCTCAAGTAGGTGTGAATCTCCACAGCGTATTCGGGGACCTCGGTCATGTACAGGGGCTTCTCCTCTCCCTCCATCAGAGACATGTCCATGGGAGAATCTCCTGGGGTGACAACATCTGCTATCAGCGACTCACAGGGATTATCACTTTCAAATGCATAGTAAACCCATGTCACGGTACAACGGTCACTACAAAACCCTATCTGTTGCCATTTGTTGAGCAGTTTCACGCTCAGTAAGCGTGCCAAAGAAGCTTGATCAAATAAGGTATAAAAGCGGTCAACCATTTCATATCCAACCCACCGAAGCTGACATCCATGGCTGACGGCAGCTCAAGGGGGGCGAGTGGCGGTCTGAGGCAGGTCATGGCCGTGTGCAGCGCCAGCGCAGACCCCTCATTCGGCTTGGCTTTGGGGGCCGCGGGCTTCTTGGAGCAGGCGCTGTCGGGCTCGTCCACATGGATCTGGAAGACCGGCTGCTTGGAGACCTTTTCCACACAGCTTTTACTGAAGTCTTCATTTGTACAAGACAACTGTGATGAGCTTCCCTGGAGAAATGAGAACAGGTATTTGGGAGAGTTGGGAAAATGAAAGCTTTACATAGACGTCAAACAGACACGTAATAATACAATGTTTTAATGTTATGTATGGTCATCGGGGATAGTACAACACAGATCAAAGTGCGCATGTCAATTAATGTCTTAAATAACCACTTAAAATGGCGGACAAGTATGATTAGCGTGTTGTCGATCCGATGTTTAAAAAAATCGGACCTTCTAACTCATTAATAATAATAATAAGCTCATGTTACTATTGCTGCCATTGAAGATAGTTCCTGGTCCAGATTAGTTTATAAACGCAACATTAGTGCAACTGATTGTTAGTGCAGCACTAATAGCAGGTTAGCTTAGCACTGATAGCTTAGCACTGATAGCTCCCCAACCTGTTTGCTGCCGCGCTGGTTCTGAGGTTTGCTTTGTTTGTTATGTTGTAGTGACCCCAGAACGGTTCTGGGAGGAAGGTTCTCCTGGTTCTCCAGGGGTGGAGGCCGGGTCTTCGCGGCTCCTCTGAGCCGGGACAACATGTTCTCCTGGTTGTGGAGCTCTGCTACAGAGGAGCTCAGTCCCACTGGTGCTTCTGACATCTTCCTTCAGACCACCGGAGACACGACTAGTGTACGGGTAACGTCGGTCTGCACTGGAGACAAGATGAGACACACGGTGCAGAGTGGGTGAATAACGCCGCGGTCCGCATCATCCGTACTGAGCGACGCTACGGCTGCATCATTCAAAACGGGTAGCCTAGCCGCTTGAAATGAACGCTGACGTTACTTACATTCACGTCCTGTTGAGATAGTCACCGCAGGGCAAGACTTCCACTTTAAACACCAACACCGAACAAGTCAACTCGTTGAACAAAAATACCATTAAACCGCCATTAACTCGCCATACTAATATATTCCCACGCAACCTACAAGCACGTATGTGAACCGAGTCCCTTTACTTTCTAACGCCGGCTTTCTGTAGTTCAAGTAGCCCGCGACTATTGAAACGGACCAATAGGAGAGGTTCAGTCCATGACGCGTTTAGACTACGGCAGCCGGCGGGGCCATGCGTTGACTAAATTCTCCAAATGTCACAGGTTCATATACAGTTATGATTTTCGTCACTTTAATAGTAAAATTTGAAACATTTATTAGGTTGGATTTGCGCTACAAAAAACTAGGCTTAGTCACGTCATCCTTGTAATTAATGCCAAAACTTCCTAGCTTTCATATTTTTAATACGTTTTATTACTGATCTGATTTATACTTTACATGTATATATCGTCGTATGTTTTATTAACACTTATTTGTGACAATTAAATGCCTGAAATCCAAGCATTTTAAACATTATGATCGCTTATTGGATTGATTACATTAATTTAATAGTTGGATTAACTCATACACACATTAGGAACTTTATTTTATCATGTCACACATTTCTTCTTCTAGAAAATGTATATTTGTATGTATTTATTGTCAAAGATCCATCAGATAGGTTATATATCCACCATTATCAAACTTCTATTATATTTGACCTATTAACCTTTGTGTAAAAATACCTTCTAAAAAACACTTTTGACACATGTACGATAAAAAATAAGTATATCCCCTAATTATCACATAATGGCATCCATGCTAACATTGACTGTCAAACAGAACTCTTCTATTTACAACACAAGTGGCGTTATGAAATCCATGATCCACACCAGACTAAGCTTCACTGAAAAAGTCCAGCAGGGAATTCAAGTCGTAGTTGTCGAGTATTTCCAACAGTGAGGACACCTTGGTCTTTACGTTCTGACCCTTGAACTTGAACTTATCGATGAAGAGGTCTGTGATCATTCCTGCAGAGACCAGATAGAGGTATATTACAGACGTACTGGATACATTATCATACATCTAAATGAAACGAGATAGAGGTATATTACAGACGTACTGGATACATTATCAAACATCTAAATGAAACGAGATAGAGGTATATTACAGACGTACTGGATACATTATCAAACATCTAAATGAAACGAGATATAGGTATATTACAGACTTACTGGATACATTATCAAACATCTAAATGAAACGAGATAGAGGTAATTACAGACTTACTGGATACATTATCAAACATCTAAATGAAACGAGATAGAGGTATATTACAGACTTACTGGATACATTATCAAACATCTAAATGAAACGAGATAGAGGTATATTACAGACTTACTGGATACATTATCAAACATCTAAATGAAACGAGATAGAGGTATATTACAGACTTACTGGATACATTATCAAACATCTAAATGAAACATCATTCAGTGGGTCACACAACAGATATGACTCATATTTTGATCAACAGTAAAAGTATACTTTGTGATTGTTGTGAGAGAGTTAAAGACATGCATACGAGGGTACATGTATAAGATGTGTATGATAGTTAAAGCTACAGTATGGTGTGTTGAAGGTGGCTCTCACCATAGAGTCTCTCCAGGTGAGCCGGCTGTTTCTTGTACTCGTCCATGAGATGCTGGGCCTCGTCCAGGATGCTGCGGTACTCCGGAATCAGGAAGTCAGCGTTCCCCTCATGGACCTGCAGCTCCTGGGGAAGGAGGGGGGGGGGGAAGACAGAGAAAGAGGTGGGAGAGAGAAGCAGATAACATGGACACATGAGACGATGGATCCAAAATGTCCTCCAGGTGTTCTGAGTAGAGATGAGATCTCACCTTGAGGGCATCGATGAGCTGGACCTTCTTGGCTAGCATCAGCTGGTACTCCAGCTTAGGATGGATCATCCTCAGAGTGTGGTTCACCGACTCATCATTTATATCTACCGCACAGAGTCAATAATATAATGAACACAATCATTAAATATACCTATAAATACAATCATAATTCATATCTACAGACACACACTCGTAATTTATATCTATTTATATCATGTGATGTAAATGTTATGTGTCATGGTGTTACGTGTAATGTTATGTTAGAGTGTGACGTTATTGGTGTGATTGTTTTGTGTAATGTGAAGTTAGTGTTGTGAAGTACGTGTTATGTGTAACGTTATATTAGTGCTATGATGTTCTATGTCATGGTGTTAGGCGTGATGATGTCATGTGATGAGGAACCACACCCACCGTAGGAGACGTTGAGGTTGATCTTGCGCTGTGTTGCCTCCTTAGAGAGAACGTCACTGAGGATGGAGATGGTGGAGATGTTGTCCGACCGGAAGTGGCCTTCTCCTTTACTGAACACACAACAACAGCTCCACATCTGCCTGGGGTCTGACTGTAGAACAGGTGTGTGTGTGTGTGTGTGTGTGTGTGTGTGTGTGTGTGTGTGTGTGTGTGTGTGTGTGTGTGTGTGTGTGTGTGTGTGTGTGTGTGTGTGTGTGTGTGTGTGTGTGTGTGTGTGTGTGTGTGTGTGTGTGTGTGTGTGTGTGTGTGTGTGTGTGTGTGTGTGTGTGTGTGTGTGTGTGTGTGTGTGTGTGTGTGTGTGTGTGTGTGTGTGTGTGTGTGTGTGTGTGTACCAGTAGGTGGCCTCCAGCTGGGTGCCCAGGAAGGTGTTGTGGAAGTGGAGGGTGACTGTGTCGCCTGCAGGGGTCTTCTCTGGGACCTCGGGCAGACAGAAGCCCACCCAAGAGTGGATCTCAGCCAGACTGAACTGACCCACCAGACTAAGCCGGCTCATAGGCCTGGAGGGGGGAGAGAAGAAATGTACTCTTCCTTTGAATCATATGAGTGAGAGAGAGAAAGGTAAGGATAAGTAGAGAGGTGTAGAGGTATAAGGATAAGTAGAGAGGTATAAGGATAAGTAGAGAGGTATAAGGATAAGTAGAGAGGTGTAGAGGTATAAGGATAAGTAGAGAGGTGTAGAGGTATAAGGATAAGTAGAGAGGTGTAGAGGTATAAGGATAAGTAGAGAGGTATAAGGATAAGTAGAGAGGTATAAGGATAAGTAGAGAGGTATAAGGATAAGTAGAGAGGTGTAGAGGTATAAGGATAAGTAGAGAGGTATAAGGATAAGTAGAGAGGTGTAGAGGTATAAGGATAAGTAGAGAGGTATAAGGATAAGTAGAGAGGTATAAGGATAAGTAGAGAGGTATAAGGATAAGTAGAGAGGTGTAGAGGTATAAGGATAAGTAGAGAGGTGTAGAGGTATAAGGATAAGTAGAGAGGTATAAGGATAAGTAGAGAGGTGTAGAGGTATAAGGATAAGTAGAGAGGTATAAGGATAAGTAGAGAGGTGTAGAGGTATAAGGATAAGTAGAGAGGTATAAGGATAAGTAGAGAGGTGTAGAGGTATAAGGATAAGTAGAGAGGTGTAGAGGTATAAGGATAAGTAGAGAGGTATAAGGATAAGTAGAGAGGTGTAAGGATAAGTAGAGAGGTGTAGAGGTATAAGGATAAGTAGAGAGGTATAAGGATAAGTAGAGAGGTGTAGAGGTATAAGGATAAGTAGAGAGGTGTAGAGGTATAAGGATAAGTAGAGAGGTGTAGAGGTATAAGGATAAGTAGAGAGGTATAAGGATAAGTAGAGAGGTATAAGGATAAGTAGAGAGGTATAAGGATAAGTAGAGAGGTATAAGGATAAGTAGAGAGGTGTAGAGGTATAAGGATAAGTAGAGAGGTGTAGAGGTATAAGGATAAGTAGAGAGGTGTAGAGGTATAAGGATAAGTAGAGAGGTATAAGGATAAGTAGAGAGGTATAAGGATAAGTAGAGAGGTATAAGGATAAGTAGAGAGGTATAAGGATAAGTAGAGAGGTGTAGAGGTATAAGGATAAGTAGAGAGGTATAAGGATAAGTAGAGAGGTATAAGGATAAGTAGAGAGGTGTAGTATTAAGGTGGTGCTGACCGCTCCTGCTGCAGGCTGTGTGTTCTCTGATGGAGGGAGAGGGGCTTGATGGGGTACTGACGGAGCTGGCAGGTCTTGGGCTGCAGACGGGGGGTGACGTAGGCCTGCAGAGTCCCGTACTGGCCCTCGATGGACCTCACCTGGAACAACACAGTATTATGGTCTGTCTCCTGGTTGGAACACACTGCTCAGTTACCATTACTATTTAGTCTTTAAGCATCTCATGATCCACACTACATCTACAGCTCTGAGAACTCTCACACCAAGACCTGGTCCGTCTCTCGAGTCCTCTGACCGAGAAGCATGACACGTATCCGACCACATCGGTTCATCATGTGACCCGTGACATCATGGAGTCCTGCTAGGCTACAAGTGATCAACAGTGGAGCCTTGTTCTATGAATGTGTTAGCCCTGGATCATATCGCTAGGGCGCTACATGAGGTAGGCTGCTGTCTACATGACTGGTCTACAGCTAGGAGGTAGGCTGCTGTCTACATGACTGGTCTACAGCTAGGAGGTAGGCTGCTGTCTACATGACTGGTCTACAGCTAGGAGGTAGGCTGCTGTCTACATGACTGGTCTACAGCTAGGAGGTAGGCTGCTGTCTACATGACTGGTCTACAGCTAGGAGGTAGGCTGCTGTCTACATGACTGGTCTACAGCTAGGAGGTAGGCTGCTGTCTACATGACTGGTCTACAGCTAGGAGGTAGGCTGCTGTCTACATGACTGGTCTACAGCTAGGAGGTAGGCTGCTGTCTACATGACTGGTCTACAGCTAGGAGGTAGGCTGCTGTCTACATGAGTATTCTTCAGTTCTTCAGTCATGACGTACCTCGTGTTTGCAGGAGTTTCTTTCCCCCACTGACCCCACCTTTCTAACCCCACCCTCCTGACCCCACCTCTAGACCTGGTCTCAGACCTTAATCTGAGGATTCCCCTCTGTGTATTCTGCTGTCCAGTGGTGGTCTAAACCATGTGGGAAACATTTGACTAGCAAACAGGGAAACGCGATGAGTGACGACTTAACATTCTGCTCTTCCTCTGCAGGGCTGACTGGGAGTGAGGAAGAGGAGGTGATGAAGACGAAGACCAGCTCACCTTCAGCTCCAGCCTGGTGGTGTTGGCCTGGCAACGGTACGTCGCCAACAGGAAGTTCCCGTTGGGCTGCTGAGGTCAGACAGAGACAAGTTAGCAGAGGGTACAGGTGGGCTTTGATGTGACCTTTGACCTGAGCAGGTGGCGTGTCCTCACCTCTGAGTCACATTCGCTGAAGCTGACCACAGCGGAGTTCTTATCCACGTCAAGAAGGTCTATGGGCACGTCGCTCTGGGGGACACGCACACAACAGTGACCATGCTAGCTCTAGCCATTAGCTCCCGTGGACTAGCATGCTACACCTAATCATTAGCGTTCATGGACATGTGTTAGCCCGTTGACCATGTATTAGCTTGTAACGATTGGCATCTGTGTGGTTATGCGTGTTTTTCCTAAACCTGGCAACGTTAGGATTAGCTTGTTAGCTCCAAACTACGAGTACTTTTGGATTAGCATTGTAGTTTTCTACATTCTTAACTTTGTTTAGCATGTGTAGCGTCACATTAGCATGATTTCTAAACATGTAGCATGTTTATTAGTTGTTTAGCCTCCAACAGCATGTGTATTAGCATGTTTAGCCTCCCAACAGCATGTGTATTAGCATGTTTAGCCTCCAACAGCATGTGTATTAGCATGTTTAGCCTCCAACAGCATGTGTATTAGCATGTTTAGCCGCCCAACAGCATGTTTATTAGCATGTTTAGCCTCCAACAGCATGTGTATTAGCATGTTTAGCCTCCAACAGCATGTGTATTAGCATGTTTAGCCGCCCAACAGCATGTTTATTAGCATGTTTAGCCGCCCAACAGCATGTTTATTAGCATGTTTAGCCTCCAACAGCACGTGTATTAGCATGTTTAGCCGCCCAACAGCATGTTTATTAGCATGTTTAGCCGCCCAACAGCATGTTTATTAGCATGTTTAGCCTCCCAACAGCACGTGTATTAGCATGTTTAGCCTCCAACAGCATGTTTATTAGCATGTTTAGCCTCCAACAGCACGTGTATTAGCATGTTTAGCCTCCAACAGCACGTGTATTAGCATGTGCTCTGGTGTTGTGTGAGCGGACCTGCAGTAGCAGGTTGTCGATGGCGGTCTGGACCTCCAGCGTGAGGCTGTAGCTAGCGTCGTCCTGACACAGCGCGAACTTGTCGTTGATGCTGAACACGGGCACCGCGGACACGGCCGTGCTGGACTGGGACGTCTGCTGGTACCGCTCCCGGCCCTGCAGGACCTTGCTCTGTAACTGGTCCAGCTCCAGCCTGGGACACAGACAGGGCATTGTGGGTAATGTAGTTACTGCATTACCAATAACGCACCAGAACACAAATGTACATATTACAATGTAGTTAACGATTGGTACAGTACTCTGTCATGTCCTGGTGCGTTATGGGTAATGTAGTGAAATGTTGGTACATGTATGTGCGTAGTACGGCTGCGTTATGGGTGGTGTAGCAAAGTGTCTGTACCCACTGGCTCTGTACCTGAGAGCGGCTACTTTTGTCTGGGTCTCCTTGCTCATGTGCAGCTCGTCCCCAGGCCCCGCCTCGGCCTTCTGGGGCTCGGTAGTCAGACCCGTCACCCAGCCTGGGGACCCAGCACCACATCAACACACCGCAACACCAGCTAATAGCTCTGTAGAGACACAGATCTCATGTCTCTAGGATCCCACTGGATAGATACCGTAGATACCGTAGTTAGCTACCACAGATAGCTGTTAAAGTTAGGTACCACAGATAGTTGCTATAGTTAGCTACCACAGATAGTTGCTATAGATAGCTACCACGGATAGTTGCTATAGTTAGCTACCACGGACAGCTACTATAGTTAGCTACCACGGATAGTTGCTATAGTTAGCTACCACGGATAGCTCCTATAGTTAGCTACCACGGATTGCTACTATAGTTAGCTACCACGGATAGCTGCTAAAGTTAGCTACCACATATAGTTGCTATAGTTAGCTACCACGGATAGCTACTATAGTAAGCTACCACGGATAGCTACTATAGTTAGCTACCACATATAGTTGCTATAGTTAGCTACCACATATAGTTGCTAAAGTTAGCTACCACATATAGTTGCTATAGTTAGCTACCACAGACTAGCTACTCTATCTGTATGACAACCACTATGGTCTCAGCTAGCTGCATGAAGAGAGAGTTGAGGTAGGGGGGGGGGGGGGGGGGGGTCACCTGTATAGGTGGCGGTGATGACCTCATCGTAGGACTCCTTTCCAACACACCCCCCCTGGATGGACGTCACGCTCTCAGACAACACCTGGAGGGAGGGGGAGCCGTCAAGAGACACATGTACAACTTGATCTTTAATACAGCGACGACCAAGCAGGCACCTGACCACTACATGACTCTACTGGTTACAGTAGCTGAGTGCAACGCCCACATAGCTTCCACCTACAGCCGTTTGGTTGTGGTTCAAAACAAACGTGTGGCCAAGATGTCCGCTGCAAAAACCCTGAGCGTGCGGCGTCTATGTGGGCCGTGAGGCCAGCTCCTTCAGTGCCCCCCCCCCCCGGTGGAGGGCCCCCTCGGTGGAGGCCCCTGGTGTGTGGAGGAAGCGCTGCCTTGGCGGTTCTCAGACTCACGTGTTCGAAGCGCAGCGCCGGCTCCCCGGAGCCGTCGAAGCCGTAGACCTCCACGCCGCCGTCGTCTCGACCAATCAGCAGGTCGCTCACGCCGTCGCCGATGATGTCGTACGTGTCGATGCACAGGACCCCTGAAGGGCGGAGGACAACACGCTATGACCGGTGCCTCCACCCCATCGCTACGGCCGGAAGGCTCCAGGTTCGATCCCCGGCATCCGGTCTACCTGCTCCTTGACGGTCTGAATTTGAATAAGCTAGCTCTGAATAGTGTGCGACCCAGGGTACCTCCTTTCTTCTTGTCGTTGTCGATCTCCCACTGGGAGAGGCCCGACGACTCCCCCATCTTCAGCAGGCCGATTTTACCGTCCGCGGTCCCGTACAGGACGTCCTCACCTGGGGTCAAGGGTCAACAGGACGCGGTGTGAGCTGCCAGACGCGAAGTGGAGCCAACCCATGTTCCAGTAGGTGTTGTTTACTGTGAGTGTCTTTGTGTCGATAAAGCATTGTTCATTTGAAAGTTGTGGCATGTGATATCTACTGTAACTGTTCGCCGCACCATTGAATGTAAAGGAGAAGCACTGGCCTTGTATCTCTGAGTCCTACATCTACTCTGCACTCTCTCCAGCTGATTCAACTAGATTGTGCAGCACTAAAACCTTTGAATTGTTCTCAGCCTCACTTTAAGTCTCCTGGGAGGAAAGTGTCTGCTAATGACTTCATGTAAATGAATATGAGGAGGAGGCAACTTGCCTCCATCTTTGTTGTACAGCTGTAGGACAGAGGGAGGGCCAGGGACCTCCACGTCATACAGAAGATCTGAGCCCTGTATCGGATACAACGTAACATCAATAGACACACCACGATAGAGCCAGGAATAAACACCACGATACAGCTAACAAACACCACGATGCAGCTAACAAACACCACGATACAGCTAACAAACACCACGATACAGCTAACAAACACCACGATACAGCTAACAAACACCACGATACAGCTAACAAACACCACGATACAGCCAGGAATAAACACCACGATACAGCTAACAAACACCACGATGCAGCTAACAAACACCACGATACAGCTAACAAACACCACGATACAGCTAACAAACACCACGATACAGCTAACAAACACCACGATACAGCCAGGAATAAACACCACGATGAAATGCTGGGATAATGCACAGGTAAGGTGTGCTGAGTGACCAAAGTAACGGGCACTAACCCCACCCACCTGGAGGTGCTGCTGACTGTAACACTAACCCCACCCACCTGGAGGTGCTGCTGACTGTAACACTCTAACCCCACCCACCTGGAGGTGCTGCTGACTGTAACACTCTAACCCCACCCACCTGGAGGTGCTGCTGACTGTAACACTCTAACCCCACCAACCTGGAGGTGCTGCTGACTAACAGACACTAACCCCACCCACCTGGAGGTGCTGCTGACTGTAACACTCTAACCCCACCCACCTGGAGGTGCTGCTGACTGTAACACTCTAACCCCACCCACCTGGAGGTGCTGCTGACTGTAACAGACCTTAACCCCACCCACCTGGAGCACCCTGAGGAGGCGGTCCTGGCACGCGAGGACAGGGGTGGTGCGCGCCAGGTGTGGTGATGTCACACAGGTGATGTCGTTGATCTTGTCTCCAGACAGGAAGTAGTCCTGGTCTTTACAGTCACAGTAGTGGTTGTAGATGTAGCTGGCGCACAGGAACAGGTCCGCTCCGGACACGCGCCTTCACAGCACATCAGATGTGAGTGAATGTTAGTGCAATGTCAAAGTTAGTGGAAATACTTGTTAAATGTTTGTGGAAATGCTAATGCTAATGGTGTTGTAAATGTAAATGCTAATGTAAAAGTTAGTATAACGTTTAGTGTAAATACTGTTAATGCTATTGAAAATACTAATGCTAATGCCCATGTTAGTTAAATGCTAGCGTGAAGGTCCACATGAGGAGCAGCTCCTACATGGCGGTGATGCTCTCGGTGAGGTTGGCATCGAAGGTGAGGAACTGTTTCCCCTTCTTGGTGAAGCCTCGGACCTCGGACCCAGAACACACGAAGATCTTCTCCTGGGGGGTCCCCAGCGCCCCACCCAGGTCCAGCCGACTCACCTTCTGACCCGGCAGGGTTTTAAACACCGGCTGGGCCGGCAGGGACAGACAGGTGAAGTCCAGTCAAGGTATATAAGCACATTTAAAACAACTAGGGTCCGCCAAAGTGCTGTACAGCTTAGGTCAACTAAAACATCAAATCACAGACGATGAACACAGAACAGTAGAGAGAGAGGGAGAGAGAGAGAGAGAACATTCACGTTCTGTTTATTAACATTTAGTTCATGTCCCGGTGGCGAATGGACCAGGAGAAACGGTAGCTAGAGACGCTACAGAGAGAGCTGAGACAGTAAGAGACAGTAAGACAGTAGAGACAGTAAGAGACAGTGCAGAGAGTGCAGAGACAGTAAGAGACTACAGAAAAAGTAGAGACAGTACAGAGACAGTACAGAGAGCACAGAGACAGTAAGAGACAGTACAGAGAAAGTAAAGAGACAGTACAGAGAGCACAGAGACAGTACAGAGAGCACAGAGAAAGTAAAGAGAGTACAGAGACAGTACAGAGACAGTAAGACAGTACAGAGAGCACAGAGACAGTAAGACAGTACAGAGAGCACAGAGACAGTAAGAGACAGTAAGACAGTACAGAGAGCACAGAGACAGTAAGAGACAGTAAGACAGTACAGAGAGCACAGAGACAGTAAGAGACAGTAAGACAGTACAGAGAGCACAGAGACAGTAAGACAGTACAGAGAGCACAGAGACAGTAAGAGACAGTACAGAGAAAGTAAAGAGACAGTAAGAGACAGTAAAGAGACAGTAAGAGACAGTACAGAGACAGTACAGAGACAGTAAGACACTACAGAGAGCACAGAGACAGTACAGAGAAAGTAAAGAGACAGTACAGAGAACACAGAGACAGTACAGAGAAAGTAAAGAGACAGTACAGAGACAGTACAGAGAGCACAGAGACAGTAAAGAGACACCTACCACCGGCTCTCCTTTCTTCATCCCAAAACACGTCACAACGCCATCTTGGTCTGCAACAGCCACCTGAGGAAGAGGAAGATGAGAACAGTGTGATGTGATGTCCAGGACATGCTTTAGGACGCCCACCCGGCGGTGCCTCCAGACAAACCACCAGTACCTTTTGGGTCGCCTTCCTCCCCAGCGCTGGAAGCAGCCTCATGGTCTTCTGTGATGTGACCCCGACCTGCAGGTTACACACGGGCAGACACGTTTTATCATACATGGAAATACACAATGCAGCTACTGCCGTGCAAGCTATATTTGACCATGTATGAGCTAATACTACCTGCATGTAATCGACCCGGTTGAGATGGAGCTCCATGTTCCTTCAGTAGAGCCCGAACAGAAGCACACTACGGTAGAGTGGACAAAGCTAGCTGAGAGCTACTGCTGCTATCACACGATGCATCGGTTCCATCAACGACAGACGTTCATGTTACTGACCGGTGACGGGAAGACACCCGGGGAGAGGTCGGGATTACCAACACAAGGCGATTAGCAGGTCGTCATAGGTTAGCATTAGCCTTGTGTTATCTTCTATTAGCGTTAGCCTAGCTTCCCACCCTGTAAAACTAACCCCGACTAATAATGACTAACTATAGCTGGCCAACACGGTGTCAAACCTAACCAAGACGTCCATTACTTCCCCGGTGAGGACCGTCTGACTTAACTGTTCTACGCAACACGTCGACGCACTGGCCCGTTGTCCTGGTAACGAAGCCCTTCGACCAAGCCGTCGCCTGATTGGATGAGCGTCAGCGTCATGGATTTAGATGCATTTTAATTGGTTCGCCTCGTCATCCTCGCTCCCTTACCCTCTCTCTAGCAAACCAAATCAAAATATTTCAGAATACAAACGTCTGCGGACCGTTTCAACCAAAGACAAACAAACGTTTATAAAAGAGTTCTTCAAAGAATATGCTGTTTTTGATATTAGATCCTACTCAGAACTAAGCAGGCTAACATATTCCACTTCACCATTCAACACTGGAAGCATGTGACGGTTTTTCAGGTTTGGTGTAAAAGTTTGACATTTATTACGGTAGTTTGGCATACTCAGCAAGGGGAGGAAAACGCATGTCACTTCTTTTGAATCAATCTTATTTAATCTTAATATTTTATTCATTGGAGGAATTATTACTATCTACAAACATAGCATTTGAATACGCAAATAAATACATTTAACATGTCAAAAATCAGAACATGCAGTACGCCGGGAAGCTACATTAGCAGGAAGCAGATGAACAGAATCAAAGCATAGTTCAGACAGGGGAAGATGAGCCACACTGCATTTGGCAGCTCACATAACGCCAAACATGGAAATAGTGTGATTCAGCGCAAACCGGGTACAATAGACCTTCAAATTTAAAATACATGTTACTTATCAAGACACACCTACCTATCCCAACCAATGCAGCTAAACTTAAGTTAATGGCAATTATTAGAAGTTTAATAGCACAAGTAGTAAGACATCATAAAATCCAATGGTTATACAGAAAGAAATGAATAGAAATATCACAACCCCCCCCCTGCTCATCCATGCTGCCTTGACGTAGCGCTATATGATTAGAAAAACCTACACGCTACCTTCAATAATCTCAGAGAACGCCAACGTCCGCGATGGCCAGCAAACATCACACATAAATAAGACGGTAATACGGAGGTGGGGTGCCTCATCATCAGCACAGCGTAGCTCCTCCCACCCAGGGACAGGCTACGCCCCTCAGGGCGTGACGCCAGGTGGGGGGGGCGGGGCATGGGAGGAAGGGGAGGGGCAAAGAGGCAAGTCCAAAGCTCTGATTATTAAAAACCAGAAACAAAACAAACAAAAAAAGACCGCATGACGGGCTCAGTGCTAGCAGGCCGGTCGTCGACAACCGGACGTGGAGAGAGAGAGAGAGAGAGAAGCGGGAAAACGGTGGTGAACATTCAGAGAACGTTTCTTCTGTTGGCATGGTAACGTCTGTTCCCCTCCCCCAAGTTTGAGCCTCGTCCCTTACGACGGGACGGGCAAACCCAAGTTTAAAATCAAAAACAAAAAAGGGTGTGTAGGAGGAGGGGGCTCAGACCCCGGTGGGGGCCAGGCGGCTGACGAAGGCGATGCTGCTGAGGCACATTTTCCTGAAGAAGGCGGGGCAGGTGGGCTTCATGACGAAGTGCTCCAGGAGAACACGCAGCTCCGTGAACAAGGTGCTGGGGGGAGGGGGGGTTAGCGGAGGTCAACGCACACATACACGTATACGGCGCGCGGAGGAACTCAAACGTACAAGTAGCGTGGAAACGCACAGATAACATAGACACGATAATAAGCGTAGAGATAAAGGACATGGAGACGTACAAAACAGATCCCTTTTGGTTTTGATACAGACGAACGACTAAACGTACAGGTAAACCTATAAACGTAGAGATCATCATGCAGCTAGGCTTGTAGACAGACATGCAGACGGTCACAATGTGTTAAGAGTTAGCGGGTTAGCCAGCGTCTTACCGACAGTAGGGGTTCCTCCTGGACGTGTAGCGCAGGCTGAGGAACCGGTAGTAGATGAAGGGCTGGAGCATGCTGCCCTGACCACTGGAGAGAGACAGTCTACATTAACCATGCTGCCCTGACCACTGGAGAGACAAGACAGTCTACATTAACCATGCTGCCCTGACCACTGGAGAGAGACAAGACAGTCTACATTAACCATGCTGCCCTGACCACTGGAGAGAGACAAGACAGTCTACATTAACCATGCTGCCCTGACCACTGGAGAGAGACAAGACAGTCTACATTAACCATGCTGCCCTGACCACTGGAGAGAGACAAGACAGTCTACATTAACCATGCTGCCCTGACCACTGGAGAGAGACAGTCTACATTAACCATGCTGCCCTGACCACTGGAGAGACAAGACAGTCTACATTAACCATGCTGCCCTGACCACTGGAGAGAGACAAGACAGTCTACATTAACCATGCTGCCCTGACCACTGGAGAGAGACAAGACAGTCTACATTAACCATGCTGCCCTGACCACTGGAGAGAGACAAGACAGTCTACATTAACCATGCTGCCCTGACCACTGGAGAGAGACAGTCTACATTAACCATGCTGCCCTGACCACTGGAGAGAGACAGTCTACATTAACCATGCTGCCCTGACCACTGGAGAGAGACAAGACAGTCTACATTAACCATGCTGCCCTGACCACTGGAGAGAGACAAGACAGTCTACATTAACCATGCTGCCCTGACCACTGGAGAGAGACAAGACAGTCTACATTAACCATGCTGCCCTGACCACTGGAGAGAGACAAGACAGTCTACATTAACCATGCTGCCCTGACCACTGGAGAGAGACAAGACAGTCTACATTAACCATGCTGCCCTGACCACTGGAGAGAGACAGTCTACATTAACCATGCTGCCCTGACCACTGGAGAGACAAGACAGTCTACATTAACCATGCTGCCCTGACCACTGGAGAGAGACAAGACAGTCTACATTAACCATGCTGCCCTGACCACTGGAGAGAGACAAGACAGTCTACATTAACCATGCTGCCCTGACCACTGGAGAGAGACAAGACAGTCTACATTAACCATGCTGCCCTGACCACTGGAGAGAGACAGTCTACATTAACCATGCTGCCCTGACCACTGGAGAGAGACAGTCTACATTAACCATGCTGCCCTGACCACTGGAGAGAGACAAGACAGTCTACATTAACCATGCTGCCCTGACCACTGGAGAGAGACAGTCTACATTAACCATGCTGCCCTGACCACTGGAGAGAGACAAGACAGTCTACATTAACCATGCTGCCCTGACCACTGGAGAGAGACAAGACAGTCTACATTAACCATGCTGCCCTGACCACTGGAGAGAGACAAGACAGTCTACATTAACCATGCTGCCCTGACCACTGGAGAGAGACAAGACAGTCTACATTAACCATGCTGCCTGACCACTGGAGAGAGACAGTCTACATTAACCATGCTGCCCTGACCACTGGAGAGAGACAAGACAGTCTACATTAACCATGCTGCCCTGACCACTGGAGAGAGACAAGACAGTCTACATTAACCATGCTGCCCTGACCACTGGAGAGACAGTCTACATTAACCATGCTGCCTGACCACTGGAGAGAGACAAGACAGTCTACATTAACCATGCTGCCCTGACCACTGGAGAGAGACAAGACAGTCTACATTAACCATGCTGCCCTGACCACTGGAGAGACAGTCTACATTAACCATGCTGCCTGACCACTGGAGAGAGACAAGACAGTCTACATTAACCATGCTGCCCTGACCACTGGAGAGAGACAAGACAGTCTACATTACCCAGAGCAGCGGTTCACTAACTATTTCAGGAGGAACTTTTGGCCCAGGACCCACTAAATATTGAGTGCAGTGAAACTTCCAACAGACCGATGATAAAACAGACGAAGCATGCACATAGTCTGAGACACTTAGGTTTGACAAGCGCTCAACTGGAGCCGCTCACTCCCATCAGGTCCACATGAGGACCAGAGCTGCTAGCTCGCATCCAGCACACGGCTTTATCCAGAGGTCAAAGAGTACAAAGCTCCACACAACATCCCAGACATGCCCTGCGCTGCTGGCCTCGAACAAGCCAACACCTGCTAGCTTCTACTAGATAGTCGAAATCAATCCTACACACTGGTGCTACAACAAAACAAGACAGTATTGTTCCAAAGGGCTCCACACAGTAAAACAAAGCTAGAAGAAGGATGAGTACGGCAGGAACCTCACGGAGCCGGTCCTACCTGAAGAGCATGAAGATGGTGGCGGGCATCAGGAAGATCTCGTTACAGGCGATGAACTTGAGGATGTTCTGCTGGTTGGCTGTCAGCTTGTCCAGGAAGTTCCTGATGAAGGGCAGGCTGGTGGGGCCCACGGACTGGAGGGCACAGGTCAAACTCAACTAAGACTTGGGTCGAACCAGGAGCAGAACACATTAGGCTTGTGGTGGTGGTGGTGGTGCTGTGAAGGGTACAGGAATCAAAGCCCTGATATACTTATTCAAACTAAATTGACGTGTTGGCGCTAACAAAGTGGCAGGTTTGTGACCTAATCCGGCCACGGCATTGGGTTCCATCACTGCAGTGGGTGCAGAGCCCTCCGCCCACCTAGCACACCCTTTCCCCTTCAGCACTGCTTTGTGGTGTGGTGGTGTGTGTGTGTGTGTGTGTGTGTGTGTGTGTGTGTGTGTGTGTGTGTGTGTGTGTGTGTGTGTGTGTGTGTGTGTGTGTGTGTGTGTGTGTGTGTGTGTGTGTGTGTGTGTGTGTGTGTGTGTGTGTGTGTGTGTGTGTGTGTGTGTGTGTGTGTGGTGGTGTGTGTGTGGTGGTGGAGTGTGTGTGTGTGGTGGTGGTGGTGGTGGTGGTGGTGGTGTGTGTGTGGTGGTGGTGGTGGTGGTGGTGGTGGAGGTGTGTGTGTGGTGGTGGTGGTGGTGGTGGAGGTGTGTGTGTGGTGGTGGTGGTGGAGGTGTGTGTGTGGTGGTGGTGGTGGAGGTGTGTGTGTGGTGGTGGTGGTGGTGGTGTGTGTGTGGTGGTGGTGGTGGTGGTGGTGGTGGAGGTGTGTGTGTGGTGGTGGTGGTGGTGGTGGAGGTGTGTGTGTGGTGGTGGTGGTGGTGGTGGTGGAGGAGGTGTGTGTGTGGTGGTGGTGGTGGAGGTGTGTGTGTGGTGGTGGTGGTGGAGGTGTGTGTGTGGTGGTGGTGGTGGTGGTGTGTGTGTGGTGGTGGAGGTGTGTGTGTGTGGTGGTGGTGGAGGTGTGTGTGTGGTGGTGGTGGTGGAGGTGTGTGTGTGGTGGTGGTGTTGGTGGTGGTGGTGGTGGTGGAGGTGTGTGTGTGTGGTGGTGGTGGAGGTGTGTGTGTGGTGGTGGTGGTGGTGGTGGAGGTGTGTGTGTGTGGTGGTGGTGGAGGTGTGTGTGTGGTGGTGGTGGTGGAGGTGTGTGTGTGGTGGTGGTGGTGGTGGTGGAGGTGTGTGTGTGTGGTGGTGGTGGAGGTGTGTGTGTGGTGGTGGTGGTGGAGGTGTGTGTGTGGTGGTGGTGGTGGTGGTGGTGGTGTTCTGGGGGAGGTGGACTTACGTCGAGGACCTTCTTGGTGTAGGTGGTGGCGTGGAGTAGAGAGAAGAGGAAGACTGGGAAGATGCTCACTGGGAATGCTGGTCAAGGATCTAGCAGAGAGCTGCTGGCTCAACACAAACTGTATTCTACGTTGTCAGCCCACCAGGTGGGATGCTGACCGCATCCCAGATGATGGCTGGATCTCCTACCCAGTGGGCCGGACCACCTGGTGGGCTGACCCAGCATACATCTGGGTGTCGTCGTCACACACATGATGCTCCACCAGGGGGACATTCGGGATGAACTCCCCTGGCTCGCGCGTGAACCATGGGGCCCGTCCGACCGAGGGCGCACCAGTACAGCTAGCTAGGTGAATAAACGCTGACCATGTTGGCGCCGAGACAGACATCGCTAAAACCTCCTCATGTAAAGCACGGTTACTTCCCCTACGGAGGAGGACTCTCCTGAAAGGCGGTGCCGGCCGGCTCGGGTGGAGCAGAGGATACTGGTGATGGGGTAGGAGTTGACCAGGATGAGGGAGTACAGCAGGTAGTGGCAGCTGTCCTCCTGCAGCGCCTGGGAGAGGAAGGCTCTGCTCAGCTGGAAGTGGGGCAGCCGCTGGTGCAGCCGCAGCGCGCTGGTCAGGGCGTTGGCCAGCAGGGCGCGCTGGTAGAAGTTAGCCGCCGCGTGCGCTCTGCAACACACACACACACACACACACACACACACACAGTTAGAGACGCAGGAGAACAGGCTCATGGGTGAGAGTACGTACAGTATTGTGAATGTCTTTCTTCAAGTCGAACGCCTCTTTGTCAACCTCGTTCAGTCAGCTGTATCCACACACACACACACACACCGATGACTACCGCCCACCTAACCCTTCTGCCTCCTAAGTGCAGCTCCACCGTGGGTCTCAGGGCAGCTGGCAGCCCACAGAGGCCGTCGCCGTAGGTTACGACCTCCCCCTCCTCCAGAAAGGTCAAACAGGTCAGGGGGCCGGCGTGTCTTCCCAGGTCATTAAGGACTCAGAACCACGAGCCAGAGTCGTCATAAAGCGGCGTGGAGACCATGCGGGGTCCCTAGGCGGCCTCTCTGACTCATCCCCCACCCCCCCCCCCCCCCCCCCCGGGCGAGACGTACCCGAGCAGCGGCAGGATGAACATGATGGAGCAGTAGACGGTGAAGAGTCTCGACAGCCACATGGCCGTCTCCAGCTTGTTGCTCAGCAGGAACTGCTGTGATGGACAAGGTCAACGTTTCAGAGGAGTCACTGGGACGACAGCTCAACGTTTCAGAGGAGTCACTGGGACGACAGCTCAACGTTTCAGAGGAGTCACTGGGACGACAGCTCAACGTTTCAGAGGAGTCACTGGGACGACAGCTCAACGTTTCAGAGGAGTCACTGGGACGACAGCTCAACGTTTCAGAGGAGTCACTGGGACGACAGCTCAACGTTTCAGAGGAGTCGCTGGGACGACAGCTCAACGTTTCAGAGGAGTCGCTGGGACGACAGCTCAACGTTTCAGAGGAGTCACTGGGACGACAGCTCAACACGCCCTGAACAGGTGCAGCACCCCTAAACCCTAGACTTCACCCCTAAAACACCCCTTTCTCTGGGCAGGAACCGCCTTCTTATTAATGCTATTTTTTGAAGGAAATGTTAAGTCATATTTCCTCAGATAGATCTGGTTGCTACACATTACAGTTATTAACATGTTTCATATCTAAACACAATCCTGTCAATCAAAGCATTCAGTGCTGCTATAGAGCTAGTCTATAGAGAGGTTATAGCTTCTGCTGCTACATGCTGACTAAAGGACAGGCTATATAGAGAGGTGAGACAGAGAGGTGAGAGAGGTTCCAGAGAGGTGAGACAGAGAGGTGAGACAGAGAGGTGAGACAGAGAGGTGAGACAGAGAGGTTCCATAGAGGTTCTATTGATGAAGGATGGGGTCATAACTCACCAGGGGCCCCGTGCGGGGAGCTGGAGGCGGGGTCTGCTGGTCGGTGTCAGACATCTTCAGAGGTTTAACTTCTTACTTGTGCTGTTGATAAAACGACAAAACACAGAAATCCTTACCACCTGACGGCTTTATATCCTGTCCTGCTAGCCTCATCTGGCCAACTCCACGTTTCAGGGTCTTCACACCCAGGGTGTCACCCCTTCACAACCAGAGGTCTCACCCCTTCACACCTAGGGTCTCACCCCTTCACACCCAGAGGTCTCACCCCTTCACAACCAGAGGTCTCACCCCTTCACACCCAGGGTGTCAGCCCTTCACACCCAGAGGTCTCACCCCTTCACAACCAGAGGTCTCACCCCTTCACACCCAGGGTTTTAAACACAGATTGGAGACTAGCCAGTGGAAAGTGTTCCAGACCTCTGGAATAGATTATTAACCATTCATTCAAAGTAACCAGGAAGTGGTGTGTACTAGGAGAGCTAACCTGCTAACTAGCAAGCTAACCCACTCTGATCTTCCTCGCTCGCCACTATCCTATGAAAACATGAATTCACCACATCATGCTATTCCAGGCAGAGGACCTCTGCATCTGTAACGCGGACATATGATTGGCTGAATTATGAACATCAGCTGCTACATCCCTGCTAGCAGGAACACAGCAGCCAGAATTAGCACTAGCACCTTAGCTGCTGCATCACTAGCAGACCCAGTGCACAGGCTGCACTAGCACTAAACCAGCAGGATGTCTAGAATATTCTCGCCACCGCTAGCTAGGCATGCTAAGTAGTTAGCCGTGTTCTAGCTCGTTTTTCTGTCAAAGCAGAGCGTCCTGGGAGAAGCGAGACGACGGGCGGTAGAAAGTACTCCTCAACCGATGGAAAGGACGGGGTCGTTGGCCTATGAGTTGAAAGAATAAAGACTTTAAACACACTCACTGGCTGAATGAGTGGACGAATAATCCTCCGCTGCGTGACGGCGTTCAGAGAGTCCCACGGTGCTACGGTGGAAGCGATCAGCTGACCTCGTCACGATCCCGAAGGGAATTATTATCGCGATACTTCAGAATTGCTTCAATTTCATTTTACGTCCATGCAAATTTCACGTCAGCCGTAGTTCACGTCATTGTAATGTTTGTAAAGACAACGGGTATAACTGGAAATTAAATAAAGTACTGTTTGTTACTGCGTAAACTACAGGTGGAAAGTAGTCCTGTCCATAGTTTGGATTTGATCAAACACAATGTCATTCCATATGCCAACCACCGGAGGGCAGCGTAATGCTTTTGTAGACCTAACCCTGGTACTCTGTAAATATCTTCCTTTTTCTGTTTCCAATAAGTGACTGCCTACGTAACTCACTTATCTTTTGGACAGAACTAGGACATGCATAACGGGACAAGGACGATTCATCTAGGAGAGCAAAGTCTGCTAAATGTAGGCCTAACCACAGCTCCCGTCAGAAGCTAATTAAAGACATTGGGCCTAAAGCCTTGGATAACCATCGGTTGATAGGCTACTCGATACATCTCTTTATTTATATAAATAGCCTACACGTATAGGCATGTGTAGCGTCCGAGGTGTATGGGCTCACTAGATACTCTCATATATGAACAAAAACTCGAGAACTTTTACTATTGGAGCGTCAAGACAACTGCCTCCATTTATAAAAACACAACTCCACCAGAACCGTTCCCCAGACGTCATAAGGCCACGCCCACTCCCTCGGGCATCACCAAACGAAAACAGTCCAAATCCAGCGCCTGCAGCATAATAAAATAATGTATCTGGAATCTGAATACATTATTTTGTACACAAATATCGTTCATAAAACACCACAGTTAAGATTTCCCCGTTTCTTTAACGTATTATTCAGATCGCCGACAGTTAAAAACGGCACGGTGGTGCAGTTTCACGGCACCGCCACTAGAGGTCTCGCTCGGCTGTTTTTTATGTTGGTTTCTCATGGACGAGCTTTTACCGTATTGAAGATAATTATTTTAGCTCTAAGTGCGTCTTATTTGGTCCCAACATGTTTTAAAATCGTATATATGACTGCTACAGTAGTCTACCACATATGTTCCAAGATGGTTGGCACAGAGTGTTGTCTGTAGATGGCATTTGAAAATATAGGCAGTGTAAGCACTGTAGAATCTAATTATTTCTTTGCAAAACCTAATTAGGCATTAAAAAAGGTTAACGCCAGCGCCTGAAACGTTTTTGTTTAATAATCCCATTACTGACGGCTCATCATGTATAAAATGGGGCAGGAGGACACCAACTTTCACTTGTTAAAGAGAATCCCTGAGAAATAGTCGCAGTGTTTGACACCATCGGTGTTTGGAAAGTAGCGCGTAATTACAGAAGAGTCATCAGAGATGTAAGTATTCACTATTCACCTCCCGCATGCTCAGCTCTCCGAGGGACCGCTATCTCTGCTTTTATGCTGCTAACAAGCAGAACACGCAGACACCTTCTCCACGTTGAGGACGACATGTTTATTTCAGTGCTTTGGTGAAATTATACGAGTGTGTTAGTTAAAAAGAAACCTCGTCATAGGACGTCGTGACGAGCGAATTCCTTAAGGACCTCTCCGCCGTGCGCTCATTTTGGGAGCTTTTCACCACGGGGGGGTTCCGACTTCCAGAAAGGTTCAAATAAGTCCTATCTTTTACGGAGGACACGTTTTAAACCAAACTGCGTTTGGCTGCATTTATGAGCGAGTGGTTTTGTCACATTTATCTGCAACGGCTTTTATATAGAGAAATCATTAACCATAACGTCATGACTCAAAATAAAGAATGAAAATGGGCCTTTAAAAATCGACATCTAATAATATACAAAATAATATATATATATAATAATAACTAACATACAAAATCATAGTATCAGGCTGTTATTATTATCATGAAGGTTATTCTTATTCAAATGATTATATAGTGGTTTTGTATACTTGAGCTCCTCGACTTTAATTCCTAATCACACCGAAAGCCTCGCCATTCTTCCGGTTGTTCCACCGACCAGCACTAAAGATATTTTCTATACCACTAAAGAGAGAATAGAAAGAGCCTTGTTCTCCGGCCTCTATAACCAGCCGACAGACGAAGAAAAGGCCGGCTTGGTTACGGAGGAAAGTGGACACGGTGCGTCCAGCCGCGTCTAAACCGCTTAAGGAACAAGAAGCCGCGGCTCCTGTCCTCCTCCTCGCTCCCAAAGCACAAAGAAAGCGCGTTCTCCCCCCCCGTTAAACAGTACGGCTGTAAGGCTCGATAGATAGACTGTGGCCAATGTGAATTCAGTCAGATTTGATCGTTTATGTATTTACATAACATATTTCTTCACCAAAAGGAGACTGAACGTTATTGCTGGATCATTTATCACACGCCAGGAATCTCTGGGGCCGCTAGCCTTGTAAGAACCCCGAAAGATAAAAGAGACTGCCGACATCACAGAGACCACAATATGAAGGCCATTTCCTTTCGACTGTTTGGCCCTTAACATCCCAGTTCTCAACAAAGGGCGCTATATTGTTGAAATACCTACATACCGCGTGCGCCTTGTCTCGCGGCGGACAGGTAGACCTAAGCGCTTTAATTCAGATTACAGTTTTAATTGATCTGGAAGAAATGTCAGCCATCGACGTAAAGACACAATACAATTCAATTAAACCAAAAATAAATACTTTTAATATTGGCCTCAAAATGCTAGAAATAAAATCATATATCCTAAAATTAAGATTATGATTATTTATAATTATAGTAACATCAAATAATATTTGTTGCCTAATAATATATTATAATAACAATAGGCTAATACTGTGGTTAATAATGTTAATAATATTTGTATTGTCATTATATAGGCCAAGGCTTATAGACACAATTCTTGTGATTTTCAAAAATGTATATTTTTAGGGTCATTCTTGCTCGAATAAAGTAAATTCGGCTGTGGGTCCACCGGGTTTGACTCCGGTTCAAATAGCGAATGTGTCGGCCGGACGGATCAAGGCGCGCCTAACCAAGTTACCCGGGCGAACCAAAGCGGACCAAAACGGACCAAAGCAAACTGTTTACACAGAGAGAGTAAATGGGTTCCTCAACACCGCGGACTTTCTTTGCGCTTTGAAAGCCCGTGTTTGTTTGTGCGCTGAATGGAGTCTGGAGGAATTGATTCGGGATTGTCTCAACAAATGGTTTGGGCGTTCTGTCATCGGTCACAGCCCGAACGCCCTGTCGCGGAATCACAGAGAATTCATCAAATAGTTAAAACACCACCATCTAAAGCCTGCTCACAATACATTATAAACACCCAGCCATTTATAGCCTCCACACCATGCGTTAGAATTACACAATCAATTATAAACACAATCATTTATACACACATCCCTTTATGCACACAATTATTTATACACACACATTTCCACAAAAAAAAATGATTAAACACAGTCAGGCTCGAGAAAATGTTTGGCTGCTCGACTAACATTAAATACAAAATATAGTAGAAACATAAAATATAGATTCATGACGACAATAGAATATATAATTTAAATATAGACTAATGATGACCATAAAATATAGACAGTAAAATATATTACTAGAATATAGGCTACAATATGGACTGGTGATTATAATAAAATATTGATAAGCCTAACGACTACAATAAAATATAGACTCATGACTAGACAAAAATTATAAATATAAGCCTAGACTCATGTCTTGGGTAAAATAGAAATATAGACTATGGACTAAATTAAATATAAAATATATAATTATATTTACACCTAAACCTTTCATTAATTTATTTTTTGAAAAATGTATTTTACGCGTTAAAACGAATCCGTTCTGAGGCCTGAGACGGACTTACTACTGCGGGGGACGAATTCCTACATCTCCCCTCCTCTAGAGAAGGACACTTAGGGTCTAAGGAAGGACACTTAAGGTCTAGGGAAGGACACTTAGGGTCTAGGGAAGGACACTTAGGGTCTGGAGAATGACACTTAGGGTCTAGAGAAGGACACTGAGGGTCTAGAGAAGGACACTGAGGGTCTAGAGAAGGACACTTAGGGTCTAGGGAAGGACACATAGGGTCTAGAGAAGGACACTTAGGGTCTAGGGAAGGACACATAGGGTCTAGAGAAGGACACTTAGGGTCTAGGGAAGGACACATAGGGTCTAGAGAAGGACACTGAGGGTCTAGAGAAGGACACTGAGGGTCTAGAGAAGGACACTTAGGGTCTAGGGAAGGACACATAGGGTCTAGAGAAGGACACTTAGGGTCTAGGGAAGGACACATAGGGTCTAGAGAAGGACACTTAGGGTCTAGGGAAGGACACATAGGGTCTAGAGAAGGACACTTAGGGTCTAGGGAAGGACACATGGGTCTCCTGTTGCTCCAGACCGAGGGTGGTCAAAGTGGGGGTCGGGGGCCTCAATAGGCCCCTGAGGGGGCCACAGTAGAACGAGCTAATAAATATAAAACTTGTAAAAAGTTTGAGGGTACAACTGCTTTATAGTGGAGATTAGTTAAAGAACCACGGTTAATGAAGTCTGTGTTTGAATTCCTGGTTGTGGAGGATAACGGCTCCACTCATGAGGTCTGAGGCCCTTGTGGGGTCGTGACCCTTTGGGAAACGGCCCCAGGCGACTGGAACAATGTTTAAACAATAACCACCAAATAGAACCACGGTTTACTGGGTAGAGTTAGCTTTGTTAGCTTAGACAAAGCTACAGTAAGCTAACAATAGGTTTACGCTGAGATAAGGTGTTCTTCATCTATCCCCCTTATGGGTCTTTAGAAAGAATATAAGTTACTTAGATAGAAAACATCTGAGACGGTGAATAGCTAAGACATTTGAAGATAGTTTACTTAGCATTCAGGCCTTTGTTACAAAGCAATATCAATCCATCATGTAAGTATGGGTGAGTTATGAGTTATAGTCATACAGACAGCAACACAGCACTGTATAGCATAGCCTTCTAACCTAAGCTAGCCCTTAGCCTAGCCATGACCTTGCCACTGCTATATGTGTTCGGCCCTATATATATGCAGACTAGCCCACTCATAGTGTTTCATTCATAAAATATCCGTTGTGATAATATCACACTCATAAAGTCATGACAATACATTAACTCTCAATTTTGAGTGTGTAGGCCTACACTGTAATAGTGTCAAATAATGCCACTGTTAGCTGATATGGGGTATTCATTGAATGAAATGGGCCCTAGTCTTCAGCTGGCTCCAAATGTAACCCTGATCTGCATAACGTGTAGTATCCACATCTTAGTGTCTGTACATGTATCTGCATAACGTGTAGTATCCACATCTTAGTGTCTGTACATGTATCTGCATAACGTGTAGTATCCACATCTTAGTGTCTGTACATGTATCTGCATAACGCATGTCTATTTTCATATCGTTTGTGAAGGCAAAAAGGCCTAATCCGATATTTCAGTGATCCTTGTTCACCAGAGATGATGTTAGCGTGAGGCCTCAGCCTGCAGGCCTGCGCACGCGTTCTGAGCCGCTCTAAAACAGCGTATGCGTGCTGTTGCTGTGAACAGTTCTCCTGAGTCGCAGGCGCTCTGACGCCGCTCACACAGGCGCTCTGACACCGCTCACCCAGGCGCTCTGACACCGCTCACCCAGGCGCTCTGACACCGCTCACCCAGGCGCTCTGACACCGCTCACCCAGGCGCTCCGCTCACCCAGGCGCTCTGACACCGCTCACCCAGGCGCTCTGACACCGCTCACCCAGGCGCTCTGACACCGCTCACCCAGGCGCTCTGACACCGCTCACCCAGGCGCTCTGACACCGCTCACCCAGGCGCTCCGCTCACCCAGGCGCTCTGACACCGCTCACCCAGGCGCTCTGACACCGCTCACCCAGGGGCTCTGACACCGCTCACCCAGGCGCTCTGACACCGCTCACCCAGGCGCTCCGCTCACCCAGGCGCTCTGACACCGCTCACCCAGGCGCTCCGCTCACCCAGGCGCTCTGACACCGCTCACCCAGGCGCTCTGACACCGCTCACCCAGGCGCTCTGACACCGCTCACCCAGGCGCTCTGACACCGCTCACCCAGGCGCTCTGACACCGCTCACCCAGGCGCTCTGACACCGCTCACCCAGGCGCTCTGACACCGCTCACCCAGGCGCTCTGACACCGCTCACCCAGGCGCTCTGACACCGCTCACCCAGGCGCTCTGACACCGCTCACCCAGGCGCTCCGCTCACCCAGGCGCTCTGACACCGCTCACCCAGGCGCTCTGACACCGCTCACCCAGGCGCTCTGACACCGCTCACCCAGGCGCTCCGCTCACCCAGGCGCTCTGACACCGCTCACCCAGGCGCTCTGACACCGCTCACCCAGGCGCTCTGACACCGCTCACCCAGGCGCTCCGCTCACCCAGGCGCTCTGACACCGCTCACCCAGGCGCTCTGACACCGCTCACCCAGGCGCTCTGACACCGCTCACCCAGGCGCTCTGACACCGCTCACCCAGGCGCTCTGACACCGCTCACCCAGGCGCTCTGACACCGCTCACCCAGGCGCTCTGACACCGCTCACCCAGGCGCTCCTCGCTGCTGCTTCTGTGCAGCCTCACGTCACGCTTCAAGAGGACTGTAATGAATTCAATATCGACCGATTAAAAAGTGCCACAGTCACACCTTGCCGGCCGAAGCTGCGCTCCCATTGGCCCGTGGCTCGGGGGTGGGGGGGGTGTTGTTATTGCTTATCAAACACAGTCTGCAGGTGAATTAATCAGGCGCGCGCTGGCACACATCCTTGGGCGGTAATGGATGGCTTTAAAATGTGACGTTATTATTTCCCGTCATTGCAGGAAACAAATTGAACATTTATTGTATATATATTAAAAATTATACAGTAGTCTGGGGGGGGCTGCTGTCGCTTTTATTGCGGAGTGGTGAGGGGGGGGGGGGGGGGGGTCTCCCGGGAGCAAGCCTCGTCTCGTTACTCGGTACACACCGGAAAATACCCAGAACCGCCAAATTGATTCACAAACAAATTCATAACTCGGGGATTTAAGCAATTTTATGGAAGCGTGTTTTGCCTCCCCCTCCCCATCCCTCCTCTCAAAGCTACGGTCTGTCCGGGTTCAGGGCCGGGTTCTGTTGGGTTCTGGGTCCGTCCGGGTTCAGGACCGGGTTCTGTTGGGTTCTGGGTCTGTCCGGGTTCAGGGCCGGGTTCTGTTGGGTTCTGGGTCCGTCCGGGTTCAGGGCCGGGTTCTGTTGGGTTCTGGGTCCGTCCGGGTTCAGGACCGGGTTCTGTTGGGTTCTGGGTCTGTCCGGGTTCAGGGCCGGGTTCTGTTGGGTTCTGGGTCCGTCCAGGTTCAGGACCGGGTTCTGTTGGGCTCTGGGTCTCCCCGGGTTCAGGGCTGGGTTCTGTTGGGTTCTGCGTCTGTCCGGGTTCAGGACCGGGTTCTGTTGGGCCCTGGGGCCCTCAGTCACCCACGTTATTTGTCATTCTTTGGGTAAAACATCCACTTAATCCAGGGGTTGTGGGTGGCTTCACAAACACACCCGTGAAACGGCCACAATGCCCACATTGTCCCGGGGTCTGGAAATAGAGAGAGGTCTGACTGGCGGGTCTTGGCGGGTCCTGGCGGGTCCAGACGGGCCGGGAGAGAGCCGGGCTTTGTCTGCTTCTGAGGAGATGAATGAGCCGTGTCACGCACATGATTAGTTTGCACTATTAAATTGTCAAAAAGGAAGGATTTCTCTAATGGCGCCTTCTCCTCTGGATTCTGGAGTTCAGGGCTGATGGCGACGGGGGGGGGGGGGGGGGGGGGGGGGGGGACACTCTGCTGCGGCCCGGCCAAAGGTCAACCCCAGTTCTCATGGGACCAGTTAGACCAGACCATAGAGACCAGTAGAGACCAGACCAGTAGAGACCGGTGGAGACCAGACCACTAGAGATCAGCCTGGGTCAGACCAGTAGAGACCAGTAGAGGTCAGACCATTAAAGACCAGACCAGTTAGACCAGACCAGTAGAGACCAGACCAGTACAGATCAATTGGGACCAGATCAGTAGAGACCAGTAGAGACCAGACCAGTAGAGAACAGACCAGTACGACCAGACCAGTACAGATCAGTTAAGACAGAATGGAGTCTGGAGACTAGATTAGAGACTATACCGAGAGAGACAGGACACCAGAAACCAGTTTGACCAGTCGGGACCAGTGAGACCAGTAGAGACTAGAGACCACGCAGCAACTACAAACCAGGAGAGGGCACAGACCAGTAGAGACACCAGTAGGGCCAGAGACCACTAAAGTCCAGTAGACCAGTGCAGACCACCAGCAGAGGTGCAATCAGAGCCCAGTCCAGACCCCAGGGGACCAGTAGGGACCAGTGGACCAGTAGGGACCAGTGGACCAGTGGAGAGGTCTGAGCAGACGTGTCGCCACACGGGGCCATCTCAGGAGATGGAAAAGGACTTTAACCCCCGCAGTCCTGGTGGCGCTATGCAAGGGCCCTTCAGGCAGCGTTTCCCGCGTCTCAAACCGCCCGTTGGGTTGTTCTTTGATGACGTCAGATTGCAGGTTCGTTCGAAAGGCGTGAATAGAGGAAGGAGAGGCAGCCGTGTCTCCCAGCGCCTGTGAGTGGCGACGCCCGCGCTCTCTCTCTCTCTCCCTCTCTCTCTCTCTCTCTCTCTCTCCCTCTCTCTCTCTCTCTCTCTCTCTCTCTCTCTCTCTCCCTCTCTCTCTCTCCCTCTCTCTCCCTCTCTCTCTCTCCCTCTCTCTCTCTCTCTCTCTCTCTCTCTCTCTCTCTCTCTCTCTCTCTCTCTCTCTCTCTCCCTCTCTCTCCCTCTCTCTCTCTCTCTCTCTCTCTCTCTCTCTCTCTCTCCCTCTCTCTCTCTCTCCCTCTCCCTCTCTCTCTCTCTCTCTCTCTCTCTGATGTGTTATGTTAAATGTTAATGTCGCCATGCGTTCTCTCTCTCTCTCTCTCTCTCTCTCTCTCTCTCTGATGTGTTATGTTAAATGTTAATGTCGCCATGCGTTCTCTCTCTCTCTCTCTCTCTCTCTCTCTCTCTCTCTCTCTCTCTGATGTGTTATGTTAAATGTTAATGTCGCCATGCGTTCTCTGGCCAACAACTCATCCGTGTTGACTCCAACACTCGCCCCCTTTGTGGCCATTGTGCGCCTGCCCTCACGTGAAGATTTATGTGTTTTTGATATCAAATTCCCTCTGTCATCAAGACCGCTCTCTTGTTGACTTTTCTTGACCCGCTGACCCCCCCCCCCCTCCCCTCCCCAAACTTTCCCATCTCCACGCCCTCCCTTCCCCCGCTGGCCCCTGTCCTCTTGTTTGCACGGTTCTTGAACTTCGGAGAGACGTGTCTCTGTCCTGTACTCTGAACCCGGTACCTAACCCGGTACCCCCCCCCCCCCCCCCCCCCCCCCGCCCGCCCAGCTCGCTAATTAGCTCAACAAACACTCCCCCTGATGCGGCCCGCGCCGCTGCCCTCGTCCCGCTGACCCGAGCGGTCAGGGGCTCCCCGCGACCCCTGTCCGGAGTCAACCCCCCCCCCCACGAGGTCAAAGGCCACCGTCCGAGGCCCGGGAACGCCACCACCAGCTGCTCGCAGTGACACCGGCCACAATGGCGCACGGTGAGCAATCGTTCTGCGGCTTGTCAGCACGCGGACAATGTCGCGCCAACATTTATTTACTCACCCAGAGCCGCCCAGCAGAGAGAGACCAGCCTCCCAGAGAGACCGGCCTCCCGGAGAGACCAGCCTCCCGGAGAGACCAGCCTCCCAGAGAGACCAGCCTCCCAGAGAGACCGGCCTCCCAGAGAGACCAGCCTCCCAGAGAGACCGGCCTCCCAGAGAGACCAGCCTCTCAGAGAGACCAGCCTCTCAGAGCCGCCCAGCAGAGAGAGACCAGCCTCCCAGAGAGACCAGCCTCCCAGAGAGACCGGCCTCCCAGAGAGACCGGCCTCCCAGAGAGACCGGCCTCCCAGAGAGACCGGCCTCCCAGAGAGACCGGCCTCTCAGAGCCGCCCAGCAGAGAGAGACCGGCCTCTTAGAGAGACCGGCCTCCCAGAGAGACCGGCCTCCCAAAGCCACCCAGCAGAGAGAGACCGGCCCCGGCCTTTCAGAGAGACCAGCCTCTCAGAGAGACACCGGCCTCTCAGAGCCGCCCAGCAGAGAGAGACCGGCCTCTTAGAGCCGCCCAGCAGAGAGAGACCGGCCTCTTAGAGAGACCGGCCTCCCAGAGAGACCGGCCTCCCAGAGAGACCGGCCTCCCAAAGCCACCCAGCAGAGAGAGACCGGCCCCGGCCTTTCAGAGAGACCAGCCTCTCAGAGAGACACCGGCCTCTCAGAGCCGCCCAGCAGAGAGAGACCGGCCTCTTAGAGCCGCCCAGCAGAGAGAGACCGGCCCTGGCCTTTCAGAGAGACCGGCCTCTCAGAGAGACCGGCCTCCCAGAGAGACCGGCCTCTCAGAGCCGCCCAGCAGAGAGAGACCGGCCTCTTAGAGAGACCGGCCTCCCAGAGAGACCGGCCTCCCAGAGAGACCGGCCTCCCAAAGCCACCCAGCAGAGAGAGACCGGCCCCGGCCTTTCAGAGAGACCAGCCTCTCAGAGAGACACCGGCCTCTCAGAGCCGCCCAGCAGAGAGAGACCGGCCTCTTAGAGCCGCCCAGCAGAGAGAGACCGGCCCTGGCCTTTCAGAGAGACCGGCCTCTCAGAGAGACCGGCCTCCCAGAGAGGCCTGTACACTGCCCATGGCGCCTCCTCTGTTCAGACTCATCGCGTGGTTTGGCCGTTTAGCCGCGCTGTCCGCCGGCTCCTCGGCGGGCCGCACCAGGATGGATGCTAATTGCGGGGCTGCGGCCTCACGGCTGGCCGGCCCCGGGGCCCGGAGCCCGTCAGCCGGGTAATTGACAAGGCCGTGTCTGTCTGGCAGCAGCTGGCTCCCGCCTGGAGGGGTTTGGGCTGAAATGCAGTTAGTGGGAGATTTATTGAAGCCCCCTTCGGGGGACACTGTATTAAGTAATATGGGCCTGGTACCGGGGGCCACACACTCCTGGTATTTAATAACAGGAGGCCGCGACAATCAGGCCAGACAGGTGACTTCACTGTTGACATTATGAATCACAGCCAAACAAGAGAGCTGAGAGCCACTCCCACACACACACACACACACACACACAGCCCCCCCCCCCCCACACACACACAGACACACACACAGCCCCCCCACACACACATACACACAAAGCCCCCCCCCACACACACACACACATACACACACACAGCCCCCCCCCCCACACACACACACACACACATACACACATACACACACACAGCCCCCCCCCCCACACACACACACATACACACACACACACAGCCCCCCCCCCCCCCACACACACACACACACACATACACCCCCCCCCCCCCATGATCCACCAGATACACGGAAATGAATGTTTTGTGTTTTAGTAAAAACAAAATCAAATCGGAGAGTGTTTGGGTGCGTTTTACCAATAACACGGCCGTTTCACACACACACACACACACACACACACACACACACACACACACACACACACACACACACACACACTTAACGGTAAGATACTATATTCTTTATTCTGCTTCTGTGCGCGTGCTAGTGGCGGAATGCATGAGAGCAGAAGCCCGCGCGCATTGTTGGCCCGGAGAGGAAGAGGTTGTGCTGCACTTTCCCAGTGGCTGTAAAGAAACTTCGCTTTCTGCTCCTTTTGAACTGAAATCGCGGTTTCTTTCCCCGGCGCTTTCTCCCGCGCGCTCCTTTCTCCTCGCGACACAATGGGGACACTGCAGCACCCTGCCGGCGCGCGCGGTCGGGGAGCTGCGCGATTGTGTTCCACATCTTTGGATTTCATCAATCAAAATGACTGCGGTTTTCCATAAAAATGCTGAATTTGGGTCTGGGACAGAGGAGACTAGGTATAAAATACGGAGCTGTCCCCCCTGATGATAAATGGACGCCCTTTGATGAGCCAATAGAGACATACGTGCCGCGCGCACTGGGAACCGCCACACATCCGGGGAGGAATGCGGCTGCTCCTCACAGAAGCGCTTTAATAGCTTCTGACGTCACTTTATCGATGCTTCTGATCAGATGATACCTGCACGCGACGCTCGGGCTACCTGTAGGCCTCGAAGCTATACCAGGCCTATATAAATCTCTCCCTCTCTCTGTCTCTGTCTCTCTGTCTCTCTGTCTCTCCCTGTCTCTCTGTCTCTCTCTCTCTCTCTCTCTCTCTCTCTCTCTCTCTCTCTCTCTCTCTCTCTCTCTCTCTCTCTCTATATATATATATATATATATATATACATATATTGTCAGGTAGGCTTATATATAAATACCTCTCTCACTATAATATATGTATATATAGTATATGTATATATGGTATATAAATATATATATGTATATAAATATGGTATATAAATATATATATATAAATATATAAATGGTATGTAAATATATATATATATATATATGTATAGGTACACGACATTCATGTCGGAACAAAGTACAGATATATAATTATAGTGTGGTTTAAGTAATTATTCTAATAATAGCATAGAAGACTAAGCGTCGTTATCACAATTGAGATTTTTCAGCACTTTTTTATTCCGACCATCGCGATCGAAGTGTGATTGAGGGAATCCGAGGTTTTTTTAATCAAATGCGGAGCGAACGAATTTTCTGAATTATAAATCCATCCGTGAATGTCCCCAACGAGAGGTTTCCTTAACCAGCCCCGGAGTGCCGGCTAATCATCCGATATTGACGTCGTGTCCGCCTGGGGTCAGAGGTCAACTGGCAGATTAATGGTATTCGGGCTCTTTGATAACACCTCGCGGTGATTACAGCGCTACAAATTGGCCCCCAAACGCGGGAAGCTCGAGAGTCTCGAACGTTTGAAGAATTGTTTAATTTCAGCGGCCTGCTAAGCCCCGGTGTTTCCTGACGTGAGGGCCGGTAATAAAGGTCTAATTGATGGGCGAGGCCCCGCTTCCCTGCTCCTCTTGGTGTCTTTATTGCGGGCTGTAGGATGGAAGTGTAATCGGATTGCGGTATTCCTCCCGGAGCAGAGCGCGAGCTGCGGGCTGAGGAAGGGGCGAACGGAAGAAAAAGAAAATCATTATTAAAAAAGTTAAGGGCAGCGCGCGAGGCGACGTAGCGTCGAGGCTTGATGAAAAACACAAAGTGATGTCATAGGCACATTTTCACCATATCTTCCCCGCTACATTGCTGTCTCACTGACGTGAGCTTCGAAGAGGCTACTGCTGTCGGAATATGCCTGCTAATACCTGCTGGAATTATTGTAACACTTGCTATAATGATCTGTGTGTGTGTGTGTGTGTGTGTGTGTGTGTGTGTGTGTGTGTGTGTGTGTGTGTGCGTGTGCGTGTGCGTGTGCGTGTGTGTGTGTGTGCGTGTGCGTGGGCGTACGCATGCGTGTGCGTGAGTATGTGTGCAGTATACCGACCAGTGAGACGTCAGTCAAAGTAGACTGGCCGCCACGGTAACACATCTCACTCTTCCTCCCCCCGTCTCCCCCCTCTCCCCCTCTCTCCACTCGCTACCTCTCTCTCTCCTCTATAGCTTCCTGGAAGGCTGTGATTGGCCGCCTGTCTGGAGTCGCGGATGATTGATGACGGCGAGGGCAAGGGCGCGCTCCGGCAGAATAAAGGACCATACACGGCTCAATAGAGCCGCTACTGAAGGGCCAAACCCCCTCCTCCACCACCTCCACCACCACCACCACCACCACCCAACCCCGACCCACGGCTACAGGAGGAGAGAGGAAGAGGGGGAGAGGGGAAGAGGGGGAGAGAGAGGGAGAGTGATGGAGGAGGGGAGGGGGAGGAGGGAGTCTGTTTCTTGGCTAATCCGTTTAGCCATTGAGCTAGCAGCCGTCTGATGGAGGGGTAAGTGCAGCGACGGATGTGTGTGTGTGGGGGGGGGGGGGGTGAAAATAGCAGGGGATTACTGGTGGGGAGAGGGAGAGAGAGAGAGAGAGAGAGAGAGAGAGAGAGAGAGAGGGAGGGAGGGAGGGTGAGAGATATGATGTACAGAAGACAGAGAGAGAAGATAAATAACGTCAAATGAATTTAATATAAAATTGAAATGATTGAGGTTAACGATAGATCGGCATACTGTATTGATTAGTGATAAGTGATTAACAATGAATACAATAGCAAAAGCAAAGACCTCGACATATTTATATCTATATAGATATATAGATATAGATATATACACATATATAGATATAAGTGCATATATTAGTGCATGTTTACAGTAAAGTCTATATTCCTCTATCCTTCAGCTGTAATCTGTAGCAGGTGCGCCACGCGTGCGCAGACAGAGCTGACCTCGGCTTGGCCGCATCAATGAGAGCCGTGCCAGGCCGGCCAGACATCACCGCTGTGCGGCTGGACGGCTGGAGTCCAGCCTTAACCCCCGGCTCACAGCGGTGCTCAAAAGCACAATTAGCCAGCAATCTGCTCCGAGCGGCGGGGACACGGAGCCCCGCGGGCCGCCTGGCTGGAGCTGGCCGGCCGGGGCGCGGGGGCAGCGGGGGCGCTGGCCCGCCGCGACCCGGTAACCACAGAGCCGGGCGGACAAAGCCCCCGTGTTGAACTAGTATGAAGCCTGCTTAGCGATTAACCAATCAATCAACATTGTTTCCTTTTTTTTTTTTTTTTACACAATGGCTGTGCTGTTGGAGATGAATGCAATATTTTTGTTGAAACGAAAAGAGGCTTACCGTTTGCTTACTCCATGGATAAAATAGTATGGATGGATTTTAATGTAATGACGTTATTATAATGTTCGTGGATAAAGTATGTCTATAAAATACGATGGAAGTTTTCTACTGCTGACATAATAAATGTCAATTGTTTGATATGATAATAAACTGATAATAAACAAACAGAAATTGAAAGAACTTATTGCTGTCAGTTCGTTTATTAATATACAGGCTATATTTTAGTTCATGATTGTATTATCATAAAATATTAATATTATTATTATATTATTTACTATACTGTACATTTAATCTTCATATTATATGTAGTTATAATGTTATATCATACTACACATTAGAAATACCAGAGAACTGAATCGAGGTTAATAATAATAATAATAATAATAATATTACAAATAGAATCCAAATATATTTACTGTATCATACAAACTATATTACTGTATTACTATCATCTTTTCACAATAGAAAAGTTACAGTGAAAATGCTGAATAAACAAACGTTTGGCCAGTTGTTTTTAGTGATCAACCGGTTTTTGCTAAATAGCTTCACATGCTGGCTAACAGTATAAGGATATTACCCCTGCTAACAACTATTTATCCCTGATTACGACACCAGACTAGAGGAAGCCCGGCGAAGCGTCCAATAAGAATATGTTAATGACGCGCAGCGGGGGGAGAATGCATGGGGTCTCCGTAACCACATTCCACGAGCCTTACTGATCAAATTTGAGTCGTTATCACGCAATAGGAAACCGTTCTACTTCTTAGTCTCAAGGTGTGGATGTGACAGTAGTCTGAATGTAGTCCTGTTATAATTGTTGTAATAAAATAACAGTTGACTAGGTCTGTTCTAATCGGAATAATGCAATAACAACCACAACAACCAGCTAGCCTATAGGCACCATCACGCTAAATGCTGGATTAACATTCCCGCCATTTAATGCTGACAGTGAACGGTCAACGGCTGCTCTTGCTGCTAGCAGCTAATGGGCTAGCAGCTAACCGCTAACGTTCTCAGCTAACTGCCTCAGGCCAGAGGCTAACGGCTAGCAGCTAACGGTCGACGTTCTCAGCTAACTGCCTCAGGCCAGAGGCTAACGGCTAGCAGCTAACGGTCGACGTTCTCAGCTAACTGCCTCAGGCCAGAGGCTAACAGCTAGCAGCTAACGGTCAACGTTCTCAGCTAACTGCCTCAGGCCAGAGGCTAACGGCTAGCAGCTAACGGTCGACGTTCTCAGCTAACTGCCTCAGGCTAACGGCTAGCAGCTAACGGCTGATGGTCTCCGGCGCTGGGGTGAGCGAGAGGCCAACGGCAGAGCCAGCCTACAGCGCGTGGAGCTGTTGTCAAACCAAGGGATCGTAATGTCGACATAATCTCATCCCGGTCTGATAATGGAGGCCAAGACAACGCTCTGTGTTTACAATGGAACAAGATTCCCTGTGACATCACAACATGGCGTCAGGGCCATCTGTAATGAGGAATGAGCTGACAAAGAGCATCTCTCTCTCTCTCTCTCTCTCTCTCTCTCTCTCTCTCTCTCTCTCTCTCTCTCTCTCTCTCTCTCTCTCTCTCTCTCTCTCTCTCTCTCTCTCTCTCTCTCTCTCTCTCTCTCTCTCTCTCTCTCTCTCTCCAGCCAATCAGCTTGCAGAACAGCCTTTTCCAGACATGTTATGTTCCCAAAGTTCCTCTTCAGGCCTGGACCTACTAGGTCCTGCAGAGACCAGGACCTACTAGGTCCTGCAGAGACCAGGACCAGCCTCTCATGCTGGTGGAGGCTGGTCCTGGTCTCTGCAGGACCCAGCAGGTCCTGGTCTCTGCAGGACCCAGCAGCTGGTCCTGGTGGGCCCTGCTGGGTCCTGGTAGAGTGTGGTACCCGTAGAGACTGGGCAATGATGGGTTTTGAGGGTCCTAGTGGTCCTGTACAGTCTTGGTCTTTTAGAAAGCTTGGTGGACGCTGGTCTCGTAGAGTCTGGGTCTAGTGGGTCCTGGAGGCTGGTCTTGTGTAGTCTGGGTCTAGTGGGTCCTGGAGGCTGGTCTTGTGTAGTCTGGTTCTAGTGGGTCCTGGAGGCTGGTCTCGTAGAGTCTGGGTCTAGTGGGTCCTGGAGGCTGGTTGGCCTGGTGAACGGGGCAGCAGGCGGCCCCTATAGCAGCCGGCTGGCGGGCCCCTCAGAGTCGGGTAATTGAATTCCGGCCCCTGATTGGATTCTCCTGCTGCCACTCTGAAGTATGACTCCGTGCTACCATACTTAACCCCCCTGGCCCTCACACACACACACACACACACACACACACACACACACACAAATAGATACACACACACATGCACGCATGCACGCACACACATGCACACACAAATAGATACACACACACACACATGCACGCACACGCACACATGCACGCACACGCACACATGCACACACACACACACGCACACACACGCGCGCTCTCAGGGCGTCATGGTTGGCCTGCGTTCTTGTTTTTCTTTGCTTGTCTAGTCGTGTAAAAGTGGTCATTTCTCACCATCTGCTCTCTCTCTCTCTTCCCCACACCACCTCACACAACCTCGCACGCCCACCACACATTGCTCTAACTTCTCTTATTTCACGCTGGTTCCCTCATAGTTGAGGTTCCACATCATCGGTCGAGAACCGGAGGATGACTGTTTGTTTTAATCAGAAGCACGTTTGGCACTGCTCCAATTGAGCCTTGATCCATTAAATATCAGAACCAGAAAAGGTTTCTAGATGAGGTTCCTCGTTCGTCTTTGATTTTGGTCTCGAAGGCGGGTCAGCACGTTGAGTTGTTGCTTCATCAAAATCCGGTCGATGCTTCATCCAACCGATAAAAGCTCGGTCAGTCCGATGGATCCGCTGTGTGCGTTTCTTTCGTTGAGATGAAATGCTGCACAGTGTACCGCATCTTCAATTGAATTATAACCTATATAGTGTAATACCTACCTATGTAATATTTAACAGCTTATGAAGTGCGCACAACATCTGCATTTCCATCGGTGCATTCTAAACACACCAAGGTACCCAGAGAGGGTCCCGGACGCGGACGTCCGGGGGACGGCGTGCGCCGCTGTTACCGTGGCAACGCGAGTCTGTAACCAGGGCAACGCTCCGTCGTCACGGGGCCGGGGACGAGACGGGGCTGCTCGCCGGGGCCAGATGAACGTTAGTGTCGGCGGAGGGAAAGACACGCGTGATGCGATTATCCTCTATTGCTTCCTGTAGCGGCAGAGGGTCTCTTCTGAACAATAACGGGCGAGCGAGCGTCTGAAGACCCACGCTTATTGTTCCCTACTCTGCTAAAAACCCAATCCAATTGAAGAGTCCACTATTGGATTGTTCGCTCTGTAGAATAAACTCAAATTGTATTTTTGTGGGAAATTATCAATACATCTTGGAGAGGGAGAGAGACAGAGGAGCACAGAGTACAAGGGAAGACCTGACAGAGAGGAGGAGGAGGAGGAGGAGGAGGAGGAGGAGGAGGAGGAGGAGGAGGAGGAGGAGGAGGAGCGGGCAAAGATGAAAGATGATGACGATTCCAGCGAGAGAGTTTCACATACTGTCGGAGACATTTTATTGACAGGCGGGGTCTGATAAACCACAGCTCCTGCAGAAAACAAACAGACTCCACTTTGTGTCCCATTAATACTCACAAGAAGGGCTGCTTCCAGAAGTATTGAGTAGAGAGCAGAGTACACATGTGAACCCATCATAGGACGGATATTACTGCCGTTAGAGAACAAGAACGAACCCTCAAATTAGATTCTACAAACCTGGAGATGTCCTCCCTGCCAGGTTAGCCATTAGCCTGACACTGTTGTGCTACCGCTAAGCGACAAACCATTTAGAATACAACTAGATGAGCAGAACGAGAGAGGGCTACATAAGGACGTACCTAGATACTGAACAGGTAAGAAGTTATCCTGTTGCACATCACTACTCACTGCTCTGTATCATAAAGCCTTTGATGAAACCACCAACAACTACAATATGAGCTTCATATTGTTAACCATAGGTTAACCATCCATCCACCCAGCTATCTGTCTATCTGTCCATCATCCATCCTTCCACCCAGCTATCTGTCTATCTGTCCATCATCCATCCATCCAGCTATCTATCTATCTATCTGTCCATCATCCATCCATCCACCCAGCTATCCATCCATTTACCTAGCATCCACCCATCTGCCATCCACCCAGCTATGTAGCATCCATACACTCACTCCTTCATCCATCCATCCATGCACTCACTCCTCCATCTATGTACCATGGACTCCGTCACTCCTCCATCTATGTACCATGGACTCCGTCACTCCTCCATCTATGTACCATGGACTCCCTCACTCCTCCATCTATGAGCCACTCTTCATACTGATTGGATTAGCTCGCAGGCAGGGCATTAAGGAGGACATTTCTCCTTAACCACCTGCTCCTCCCCCACCTCCTCCTGCTCCTTCATCCAATTTTACACCATCAATCTTTCAGCATCCCCACCACCCCCACCCCCACCCCCACCCCCACCTCCTCTCCCCCGGCCCCTAAAAGCCCCGGACTGGTCTATGAAGGGGGGCATGGGGGGGTCAGGGGCCCTGGGACTGCCCCCCCCCCCGACGGTGCTCCGGGAGCGGGTGGGTGGGGTCAGGAGCCCTGGAAGGGGGTGGGGGTGTAGCCCTGGGTGGGGGTGGGGGCATGAGGCTCTGTGGGGGGGTAAGGCCATTCTGTCGTTCACTGGAGCCACACATAGTTTAGAAACCTCTGCACGCCACACAACACACACACTCACTACTGAGACCCCGCTGCTGCTACACAAGTCCAGAGCGGTCTCCATGGCTGCAGGACTGCACAGATAGGGGTGGGGTCAGGGGAAGGTCAACCCTAACCCTGACCCTAACCCTATCTATTCTTAGGATGTGGTGAAATTTGATGAGACTTGGATGAGCTCTTGTCTCCTTATAATCCATTTAAAACCTGTGGACTCATCATGTTTGGTATGATGTGGAGACATCTCTCGTACTGCAAGACCAACGTCGATAAGAGTTTGGATGGGTGAGTTTGGAGGGTCTGGTATGTGGTCCAGTAGGGTCTGGTATGTGGTCCAGTAGGGTCTGGTCTATGGGTAGTCCAGTAGGGTCTGGTATGTGGTCCAGTAGGGTCTGGTCTATGGGTAGTCCAGTAGGGTCTGGTATGTGGTCCAGTAGGGTCTGGTCTATGGGTAGTCTTGTAGGGTCTGGTATGTGGTCCAGTAGGGTCTGGTCTATGGGTAGTCTTGTAGGGTCTGGTATGTGGTCCAGTAGGGTCTGGTCTATGGGTAGTCCAGTAGGGTCTGGTGTGTGGTCCAGTAGGGTCTGGTCTATGGGTAGTCCAGTAGGGTCTGGTGTGTGGTCCAGTAGAGTCTGGTCTATGGGTAGTACAGTAGAGTCTGGTCTGAGTGTAGTCTAGCAGGATGTGGTCTGTGGTCCAGTAGGGTCTGGTATGTGGTCCAGTAGGGTCTGGTGTGTCTGGTCCAACAGGGTCCAGTATAGACCGGGTCAGGTCGATGTTAAGTGAATGCTGGACTGTGTCTCTGTCCTGCTGGCCTATTGACCACTCAGTCAATACAAGCAGCACTGCTGAGGTCCAGGACACACAGGACCAGCTGGGATCCTGCTGCGTGTGTGTGTGCGTGTGTGTGTGTGTGTGTGTGTGTGTGTGTGTGTGTGTGTGTGTGTGTGTGTGTGTGTGTGTGTGCGTGTGTGTGTGTGTGTGTGCGTGCGTGCCTGCGTGTGTCAGGATGTGTACTTGGTATGCACGGTGATTCATGTCCTAGTACACACACTAGCGCCACACACACACAGTAGGAGTGGATACCTTAACTCCAGGTCTGTTGCATCTCTCTTCCAAATGGCTCTGGCTAACACTGCTAATGATGCCAATGGTGCTAACAATGCTTACATTGCCAATGGCGCTAATGATGCTAACAGTGCTAACACTGGTAATGATGCTAACACTGCCAACAATGATAACGGTGATAACTTTGCTAATATTGCTAATGGGGTAAACTGTGCTAATGGAGCTATTGATGCATAATGACGTTAAGGTACCCATTCTGCAAACACACTCACTCACACACACACACACACACACACACACAAACACACAAACACACATATGCAGGCACGCTCTGCATGAACCATGCAAATACACACACACTCACAGATGCACACGCACACACACGGGAGAGAGCGTGCGTGCGTGAGCCTGTGTGTGCGGGAGTGCGTGCGGGTGCCTTGGGATGCCCCCCCCTCCCCCCTCTCCCTCCCCCCTCTCCCTCCCCCCACCCCTCCCTGTGGGGAGAGAATACAGAGACAGGTGCATTGCTTCTCAAATCGAGTTAGCAGAGAGCTGCCACATCCAATTGGACTAAATTGATGTGAGAGTTTGTGATGTCTGCTGAGGGTCTTACAGCAAAGGTCAGCACGGCGGGCTCCATGACATCAATCTACACCCCCTCCCGCCTCCCCCGTCTCCCCCACCCTCCCCCGGCGTCTGATCTGCATGCAGAACAACAAACACAGAGGAGACTCGGACCGCAAGGACAAACAGGAAGTGTCCCGCGCCGGCGGCCATCTTGTTTGTTTTGAAGACAGGAAGTGAAGAGAGTGAGAGCTGAGAGCGACGGCATGATGGTGCAGGAGAAGAGCCGTCCAGATATAATGGAATATAAAGAGTTGATCATTCCCGTTTAGGTGATTTAGAGACGCAGCAGAGCTGGTCAACATGTTGTCTCGCTGCTGTCGTTTGAACGCTGGGTCTTTTCCAAGAAAAGGAACCAAGCATGGCTGGTTTTCATAAAGACGTGCAGAGATTGTGTGTAGCGAAGATGATACGACAAAGATATTTCACGGCCTTTGTGCTGCAATATATTGAACAAAAAACACACAAGTCCTCTGAGAATCCTGTTATTGAATTAGAGGAGGAGCTATTATTGGAATGCAATGGTTTTTTTTTTTTTACTCACACAAAACTTTATTATTATTTCATCACATCTTGTCTGTTGCCCGGGCGACCAGAGCTGGCAGCTGATTGGCTGAGAGGGTTCGACTGGCAAGAAAGGAAGAATCTCCATTTTGCCTTTTGTTGTCAAAATAAAAGGATGTATTAAGCGATGATGTTATTTAAGAAAGAAAAACCGTGTTGACATGAATTAACAGAATGAAGGTATTTTTATCATGTCAACCCACATATGCATCTACTGCTAAACAAACCCTCCAATTAGAAACGACCTGTTATTAAAGAAGAGGAAGATGATGACTTATATCCTGTCGCCATAGAGAACTTAAGTACACATCTAAATGCATATCACAGTACTTGTAATTTACAACTGCTTATAACATGACTTTCTTGCGATATAACATGGACTTTATTACCATTAATAATAATAATAATTATTATTAATAGACTGTTCCTAATTCAATTCCAATTGTTTTTTAACTAAGTTATTAAAAGTGATTGCGCTAATAATAAGTTCTAATGCTACTCTAATTACTTACTATTCAGTAAAGTAACAGACACTTTTATCTGAGCACTAGAGGAGCACTAGAGGAGCACTAGAGGAGCACTAGAGGAGTACTAGAGGAGCACTAGAGGAGCACTAGAGGAGCACTAGAGGAGTACTTAGAGGAGCACTAGAGGAGCACTAGAGGAGCACTAGAGGAGCACTAGAGGAGCACTAGAGGAGCACTAGAGGAGTAGAGGAGCACTAGAGGAGCACTAGAGGAGTACTAGAGGAGCACTAGAGGAGCACTAGAGGAGCACTAGAGGAGCACTAGAGGAGCACTAGAGGAGTACTAGAGGAGCACTAGAGGAGCACTAGAGGAGCACTAGAGGAGCACTAGAGGAGCACTAGAGGAGTACTAGAGGAGCACTAGAGGAGTACTTAGAGGAGCACTAGAGGAGTACTAGAGGAGCACTAGAGGAGCACTAGAGGAGCACTAGAGGAGTACTTAGAGGAGCACTAGAGGAGTACTAGAGGAGCACTAGAGGAGTACTTAGAGGAGCACTAGAGGAGTACTAGAGGAGCACTAGAGGAGCACTAGAGGAGCACTAGAGGAGCACTAGAGGAGCACTAGAGGAGTACTAGAGGAGCACTAGAGGAGCACTAGAGGAGTACTAGAGGAGCACTAGAGGAGTACTAGAGGAGCACTAGAGGAGCACTAGAGGAGTATTAGAGGAGTACTAGAGGAGCACTAGAGGAGCACTAGGAGCACTAGAGGAGCACTAGGAGTATTAGAGGAGCACTAGGAGTATTAGAGGAGTACTAGGAGTATTAGAGGAGTAATAGCGTAGGCTCCATTCCCAGTTCCTGACTGCTTGATAAGCTGGCTTCTACAGGATCATTCCCTGACTAGAGGATTCACCTGCCTGCCCACTGAGCTCTAATTGGCCGTGGGGGCGGCGGCCCGATGCATAAACATCACCTCTAATAGCTCGATTCATCACCGTGGCGACGGGGGACTCGGGGGGGGGACCTGATCACATTCCAGCCGGGCGTGATGAACGCCACGCTGGCTTTCTGCAGAAAAGTGCCGATCCGGCGATCTGTCACGCCGCCCGTCCTCCGAGAGGAGCTGCGAAGAGGAGCCCGTAGAACCAGAACACGTAGAACCAGAACACGTAGAACCAGAACACGTAGAGCCAGAACACGTAGAACCAGAACACGTAGAACCAGAACACGTAGAACCAGAACACGTAGAACCAGAACACGTAGAACCAGAACACGTAGAACCAGAGCACGTAGAACCAGAACACGTAGAGCCAGAACACGTAGAACCAGAACACGTAGAACCAGAACACGTAGAGCCAGAACACGTAGAACCAGAACACGTAGAGCCAGAACACGTAGAACCAGAACACGTAGAACCAGAACACGTAGAACCAGAACACGTAGAACCAGAACACGTAGAGCCGGAACACGTAGAACCAGAACACGTAGAGCCAGAACACGTAGAGCCGGAACACATAGAACCAGAACACATAGAACCAGAACACGTAGAACCAGAACACGTAGAACCAGAACACGTAGAGCCAGAACATGTAGAACCAGAACACGTAGAGCCAGAACACGTAGAACCAGAACACGTAGAGCCAGAACACGTAGAACCTATGAGTTCATCCAACGATATGCACGCTCGCTGGGCGGGATAGAGCCGTGAGTTTCTGTTCTAGTCC
>JACYXH010000232.1:2810000-2817500 GCA_026745465.1 Lota lota
TGGAAATGTGATGCGTCTCGCGCGCACGCCTCCGGAACACCTGATGCCATTAAACATATTCATATTTATTTATATTTAAATAGACCAACAATAACATGTCCTCATGACGACAGCAATAACATGGCCGCAGTATCATAATAGTAACCCAACAGCGATCATATAATAATAGAATACAATAACTAATAATGATATAGGCCTCATATTAATATTACTATAGGTCTACAACTAAACCATTATGATAATGATGATTATCATAATAATAATAATATTATTATTATTATATTAATAATAATAATAATAATAACAATAATGATGGTCATAATAGTATTAATAATAATAATAATAATAATAATAATAGTAATTCAGATTATTCATAATATTGGTTTGTGGTTCCGGATCTGCAGCCCCTAACGAGGGAGATAGTTCCCGGGTCTCCGGGCCTCATCTCAGCTGTCAAATTGAGATATCAAACTAAATTGTCAAGAGAGCACGTGAATGAATATTTGATGCCATCTCTCCCTAAGCCCCCGCGACTATATCCGCCCTTATTAATAACTCCTTTGATCCGCGCGCTGCTTTCCTCCGGCGGTGGAGTGAGACTTTAGGTGGGCCCGTGACAGCCCGTCCCTCCCCTCGCCCTCGCGCTTTATCTTCTGCTTCTCGGGAGTGGACCCATCCAATCGCTCTGCACACAACAGCATTATACTGCGTTCTTTGTCCGCGCTGTCACAGCGCATTCCTGGGCCGCGCAGCAACGCAGCGCGCCGCTAAATGGAGAGGAGGGACCCTACACGCCTTTAAAATGTCCCCCAACTATTGTCCCACACTTGCCAGGGAAATTTAAGGTCTTGCAAACATCGCCTTCCCCTGATTTATTTAAGTGACGGCATATGGCCGCCGCTCTTTATGTGCCATTGAATTGGACTCTTAACTGCCGGCCCGTGCGAGTTAAAGCGCCATTACGCTGTACTGTAAATCACTCCTACACTGCTGGCTCGAGGCCGCGCTTCACGTCAAGAGACTTGACCCTTCTGGTTTGTTAATTTGGAGAAAAGAGGAATATTCTGTCTCATAAAGTTGAAGTAGTTCCTTTAGCCTCACGGTTTCATACGTCAGAGCTCGGAGCGTGAAGGCCGCAGTGTGTGTGTGTGTGTGTGTGTGTGTGTGTGTGTGTGTGGGGGGGGGGGGGGGGGGGGGGGGGGGGGGGGGGGGGGGGGGACGGACCGGCAAACCAGCCCAAACCAAACCATTATTTAGTGTGAAATCTCGTTCCGTCCCATAGCCGGCCGATTTTTACCAGGTCGATAGAACTGAAAGGAGTTGTAGAAACCATAGAAGGAGCGGTTTGAATGGCTGGTGGAATATGGTGCGCTATAGAGCCGCGGGATAAAGCGGCGCTTCGGTGAAAGAACCGCGCGGCTAAAAGCTATAATTGTATTTGCCTCGGCGAAATATCAGAAAAGACGTCTCGTTTCTTTCAGCTTGATTCGATTAATCCCCGAGATGGCTTCTTTCCCCCGCCAGACACGTGGAGGACTGAGCACCAGTTGGCTCTTTGCTCTGAATAATCAAATTAACCATTTGGTACAACTTTCAGGTCCCGGCTCGCGTGCAGAAAGGAGAAAAAGAAAAGATTTACATAATAGGGAGCGAGTTGTGTCAAGGGAGAATTAACTTTTGACTCGGCTGATCCCGGGACAGCGAATGTACACAGAAGCAGGTCGGCGCGTCAGCAGTTAGAAATAGAAATGGACGGCCGAGGCTGGCGCGCGGGTCATCCGCGTGCACCTTGGAGGCCAGATGCCCGTTTATTCCCCGCATCATAACGCGCACGCGCACTCTGTGGTCATTTGGACTATTTAAAAATGTCGTTCTGCTGAACTATTAAATGATCCTGATCGAAGTCAGGCTTTGGGCCTGGATTAGATAAATAGTTCAAACGAAAATCGAGGTCTATATCTAATTTAGATTATTTAATATGACGCTTCAGCACTTTAAAAACACAAATATTTAAATTAGAATATTGATTACTTCTTGGACACTAAACAACCACATGCTATTCAAATAATTATAGTCCTATTTTTGTCCCAGTCGATATTAAACCCATATTTTATTAATAACTGTTTATCCGTGCAATAAAACTAATAACATTAAAAGGCCGTGGTGAGCTACGGAATATGAATTCATGATGAGAGTTAGATCAGTTCCATCAGGACTTCAAACCGCGGCTTCAGACAACAAGACGGGAGCGCCGCCGCAAATAAACGATTAGAAAAGGAGAGGAGAGAGGAGAGGAGCGGAGAGGAGAGAGGAGAGAGGAGGAGTGTGTAAACACCAAACCAAAAGGGTCCTCTCATTACGGAAACCAAATTAACAGCCGGAGAGGAGAGGTCGACCGCTTGCACAAGTTCCTCACATTCATTACTAAGATGTTATTCACCAAATAAAGGGAATTATGAAGCCAATAATAGTAATTACTATCTCGTTTGAATCAAGGCCGCGATGATGATCAGATAAAAAGGCCTCGTGGAGCAAGGCTGTATTGGTTAATACACAGCGCAAATTCAGGCCTATAACTGAACTAACATTTGGACAATAGGTTTTATTAATATATCCTACGCCTTCATTACAAATGTACAAGCATTTCACTGTTTTCATTTTAAAGTATAGGCGTGATTTCGTAGAAATAGCCTAATACAATTTAAAATGAAGACAGAAAATATAATACAAATAACTAAAGTATGTAAACACACCGCAGAACGGTCGCGGTTGGATAACCGTGTGTGTGTGTGTGTGTGTGTGTGTGTGTGTGTGTGTGTGTGTGTGTGTGTGTGTGTGTGTGTGTGTGTGTGTGTGTGTGTGTGTGTGTGTGTGTGTGTGTGTGTGTGTGTGTGTGTCGTGCTGCAGTATACGGCTGCAGCAGCTCCACATCTGCAGTCACGAGAGAAGCGAGGCCGTCAGCGGCGCGCGCCAGCGAGAGACATGGAGGATACGATGTGAAATCCTGCCCAAGGTATACGCGCGCTTAAAAGGCTTAAAAGCTCGAGGAGAAAATTGGATCAGGGAGAATCGTCACCCAACTTTCATTATTTCCAAGTGGTGTGATTGAATTAAAGGGCAAGATGGCGGTTAGAGAGGAGAGGGGTGGATGGCGCGCGGAGGCTTGGCGCGTAATGGCGCGCGGTATTAAATTCTAATTAGAGACGTAGCGGATCAATGATAGGGAGGTTGGACAGCGCGAGGCCCCCAGTGCCAGCCCAATAGACTGATGAGTTATTGTCATGTAAAAAAGCGCGAGCAATAAGACCAAACGCTTTGCTATTGTCCAAGCGGAAAGAGCCAAGTTTATTATGAGGACTCTATGCTCTAGAGACCTGGGGCTAGGCAGCTCTTAGGGGGCTTTTCATAAAAGCGGGCTAGGCTCCTATAAAGCAGGCCAGTCGAGGAGCAGGCGCGGACCAGTGAACATCTCGCCACGAGCCTCCACCACAGTCCAAGACACTTCTCCTCCCCAGCACGAGTCGCGCGCGTCCTCTCAATTTTTAAATCCAATTTTGTTGAACTTTTTTTTTTGGGGTTTCCTAGGAAGGGCATCTTTCTATCTCAACGAGCCTTTTCAAATGTATAAAATGGAATACTCTTACCTGAACTCCTCCGCCTACGAGTCATGTATGGCCGGCATGGACACGACCAGCCTGGCGTCTGCCTACGCGGACTTCAGCTCGTGCAGCCAGGCGAGCGGCTTCCAGTACAACCCCATCCGGACGACGTTCGGCGCCACCTCGGGCTGCCCGTCCCTCGCGCCCGGTTCCTGCAGTCTCGGGACCCTAAGAGACCACCAGAGCAGCCCGTACGCCGCAGGTAAGCCGTCGCTCGGAGCTTCCGGGCCGGTAGGCTATATAAGCACCGTGATTGCATTTCAACATGGAAATGTGTTTAGTATTTACCAAACGAAATTTGCTTACACAAATGAAAGGATTTATCACGTTAGAAGCGATTGCAGGCACGAGGTAATTGGGTTATGGGGTTATGCTATCCTACTCACACCCAAACCGCCAACAAAATTATCTTAAGCTGCCAAAATGATCGGCATAATTTATTTACTTTGAGATGAGACATAAAGCATCGAAAAATAATGAGATAAGCAAAGACTTGAGCTCATTATTGACACGGACACGGAGCTACAGTACCGCGGTCGGGAACATTATGACAACTTTACAAACTTGAAGCGAAACAATTAAGTTAACATTACAATTAAGCTCATCGCGGCGCGCGGCGACTCTGCAGGCGACCCCGCCTAATGGAATAACCGCCTGACTCATTTCATACCAAATATTGGATTTCAATTGACTTCCGCTTGATAACACGGAACATCGCCACGCGTTTCTCAGCACCACAGGACCCGGTCCAGCCCGCCTAACGGGAAACTGTTCCTTCATTTCTTTCAGTTCCTTACAAACTGTTCACGGACCACGGCGGGCTGAACGAGAAGCGGAAGCAGAGGCGCATCCGCACCACCTTCACGAGCGCGCAGCTGAAGGAGCTCGAGAGAGTGTTTGCAGAAACCCACTACCCGGACATCTACACCCGCGAGGAGCTCGCCCTCAAGATCGACCTGACCGAAGCCCGCGTGCAGGTACATCCACGCGCACCAGCCTGCACCCACCACTATGGCACGAGACATAAATACACACTATATGGAATATTCTAGCTTTTACTTTCCCTGCAGCGTTTCTATCGTTGTGTGTCGGCTCACACACCCAGTATCCACGCGCTGTCCTCTTTCGTGTTTTGTGTTTAGATTAATATTTTGAAGTTATTGTTTTTGTTCATTTTTTATGTTTCCTCTTTTTCACATTATTTCCAATGTGATCACGTGGTGTCTTCTACACAGCGACGCATCGGTACATATTAACGGATCTTTGTTTATTATTTCTAGGTGTGGTTCCAGAACCGACGCGCTAAGTTCCGCAAGCAAGAGCGCGCGGCCGCGGCCGCCGCAGCAGCAGCAAAGAACGGATCCGGGAAGAAGTCCGACTCCCGGGACGAGGACAGCAAGGAGCAGAAGACCACCGACCCGGACAGCACGGGGGGCCCGGGGGGCCCCAACTCCGTGCCCACCTCCTCCAACTGCTCCGGCCCCAGCCCCACGGGGGGCCCAATCATCAGCTCGGGGAACGGGCAGGTGGACCAGGGCAAGAACTCGGTGTCCAGCGGCATGGGGGTGGGCCAGGGCGGCCAGGGCTCCTGGGCCAGCGGACCCGGAACCATCACCTCCATCCCGGACTCGTTGGGCGGGCCGTTCGCCAGCGTGCTGTCGTCCCTGCAGAGACAGAACGGCGCCAACAAGGCGGCGCTCGTGAAGACCAGCATGTTCTAGCTGGTCCGCGGCGGACGGGAAGGAGGACAGTAGCCGGGGAGGGAGGGGGACGACGACGACGACGACGACGACAACGACGACATGACTGACGGACACACAACACATAAACAGGACGATGACGACTTCCGCTGCGGGGGTCTCCCTCCCCGGTTCCTCGTGCGGTCAGGTTAGAAGAATCACAAGGTGACGTCATCGTGCCACCACCACAGCAGCAGCAGAGCATCGATCACTTCAGGCGATTAGATTCAAAGTTTGGACAAAACGCGTCGTCTGTTCGCCGCCAACTATTGTTTCATGACTAAAGACGCTCAACCCTCCACCGACGAACTGAGAAGGACGGGAGATGCTCGTGCATTTTGTTTTTCTAGAAACGTCGTCACGCACGCGGCTCATCACAGATTTCAGGGCTCGCGGTTGTTTCCGTTCCGTTCACTGATCGATAGGTGATCGATATGAACGGAGCAACGGCTCCCTCGAAACGGCACAACGTGCTGCAGCGTTCCCTCCGATACAACGTGTGTGTGTGTTTGTGTGTCTTTCTACGGAAGTGTTTTGTGGTGTTGAAGTGTACTCTTGTCTGATGTAGTTCTCATCTCCTGTAGCTCGCGCGCTCCTCGACGCGTTCCACCCGCACTCTCATCCCGCGCACCAAGGAAATGGATGCAAAACATTGTATTTATTTCGATATCATTTGCATGTCGTCTATTTGTCTGACCCTTTCCGATGATTTTTTCCCCCTCATTTTGTGAACATTATGTAACATGTTTTGTCCGGGATCTCAAAGTTATTTATATGTAGGTAATGAATGCTTATATTTAAGAATAAGGAACTATTTCTACACGTGCACATAGTTTTCCAGGTGTACCATTGAAATGATTGTTGATGATAAAAAAAATAATGGTCCAAGATGCCTTGTCACGTATTATTGATGATAAAACTGCTAAATATATTATATAAGTACACGCAGGACAATTGTAATAGCCAACATGATAGAGGTTTGGAAGGCTGCAGGTGTGACGTAACCTGGGCGTGCTTCAGCACCACGGACAGCGCAGCCGCAGTCTAATGGCTTTCCTTTCGACGTCTATTTTATGTTCGTTTGAAAAGTCCAAACAATGAAGTTGATTTCGTACCAAACTTCATTAGTAAATATTACATATTTTGATCTAGTTTCCACTCATCTGCCCAACAATAGTCAAATTTAGAGTTAGTGTGCGGATTGGTCTATTGCGGTTGATCAGGTAGCATTAGGCCTCGATATTGTAGGCCTACCTATTAGTTTTAGTAGATCTATTAGTAAGGTAGATCTATTAGTAAGGTAGATCTATTAGTATTAGTAGATCTATTAGTATTAGATATATTAGTAAGGTAGATCTATTAGTAAGGTAGATCTATTAGTAAGGTAGATCTATTAGTATTAGTAGATCTATTAGTATTAGATATATTAGTAAGGTAGATCTATTAGTAAGGTAGATCTATTAGTAAGGTAGATCTATTAGTATTAGTAGATCTATTAGTATTAGTAAATCTATTAGTATTAGTAGATCTATTAGTATTAGTAGATCTATTTGTAAGGTAGATCTATTAGTATTAGTAGATCTATTAGTAAGGTAGATCTATTAGTAAGGTAGATCTATTAGTAAGGTAGATCTATTAGTAAGGTAGATCTATTAGTAAGGTAGATCTATTAGTATTAGATATATTAGTTAGGTAGACTTATTAGTAAGGTAGATCTATTAGTAAGGTAGATCTATTAGTAAGGTAGATCTATTAGTAAGGTAGATCTATTAGTAAGGTAGGTCTATTACTCACTGCATCAATTAATGAAAGCAAATCTCTTCAAACAAACAGCTAAATACAATGAACCGTTAAAACATCACAGAGACACAAACTAGTTTTCTTCTTGGCTTATACACTTTATTTAGAAACATACATTATGCTAGAAACTCCATTGCATTTGACCTGCTTCTACCTCGGAAAGTACTCAGGTGAACAATAAATATCAGCTCATTCCCAAGCCGTGAATCTCTAAACCCCAGAAGCGCCTCAGCCACAATTTAACGAGAAGCTAAACAAGAATACAAATGAAAACGCAGACGGCAGCGCAGGAATACTGTAGA
>JACYXH010000232.1:2822500-2890000 GCA_026745465.1 Lota lota
GCTGCCACCTGCTGGCCGTTCTCCTGAACTGCAGGCCATTTCACAGAGATGGGCAGGGCAATACATATACAAATGCCCTGTGGCGAAAGGGATTATGGACCCTCATCATGATCTGTTTTTTATATTTGTATTTAAATCAGTCTGTGACGCACACGCGCACCGCACACACACGCACACACACACACACACACACACACACACCCACAACCCACCTGCGGTCTCCTTTAGGTTTGTTGGTGGGGGTGCTACAGTCCAGAAGGACCTCTTGTTGCTTCCCGCTGTGGGCGGGGATTCTGGAAGGGGGCAGGGTTGAAGGAGGGGCTAGAGGCGAGGCCTTTTGTCCGTTTTGCATAGCCTTGTGGACAGCTTCTGATTGGCTGCTGTTTAGACTGAAGGAGCTGCAACACAGAATGACATGGTCAAACCATATATGGTCATACATACACATGCTTCCTAAACGTGAATCCCGTTAGGTGTCCACCTGACACCTACTGTGATAGAGGACAGACTGTAGCTGTGATAAAAGACAGACTGTAGCTGTGATAAAGGACAGACTGTAGCTGTGATAAAAGACAGACTGTAGCTGTGATAAAGGACAGACTGTAGCTGTGATAAAGGACAGACTGTAGCTGTGATAAAGGACAGACTGTAGCTGTGATAAAGGACAGACTGTAGCTGTGATAGAGACCAGACTGTAACTGTGATAAAGACCAGACTGTAGCTGTGATAGAGACCAGACTGTAGCTGTGATGAAGGACAGCCTGTCATGTGATAAAGTGGACTCTGACCTCTTGGCAGTCTTCATGCTATCATCTGCTGTGCTGATGTCACTAGTTTTGTAGTTTTCACTTCCAACCTGCCAGCCAATCACAAATTAGGAAAATATGAATATAACATAATATGAATATAATACAATATAATATAAAACTAATACAATATAATATGAAAATAACATAATATGAATATAATATAATATAACATTAATATAATGTAATATGAATATAATTTAATGCAAACACAATATGAAAATAATATGAAAATAAAATTAAAAATATTAGAAATGAGCACATAGTATTAACAATGATATATTAATAATATCAGAACGTATTCATCATGATCAGATCCCCACCGACTGTCTCTCCTCTGGCTCGTGGTTCTCCCAGCCTCCCAGCGAGGGAACAGTGCCCCCCTGTGGCGGCCGCGGGTTCTGTATCCCCCGGCGAGGGGAGGAGAGAGAAGCGAGGGGGGAGGAGATGGAGGGGAGGGGGGAGGTGAGGGGGGGCAGAGTCTCCTCCAGCAGCTTACGCTCCTGGGTATACACAGAAATAACAAATATATAAATATGATAAATGGGCCACATGTAATGCAAGGCAGCAGGCAGCTCGTCTGGAGCAGCTAGGTTAGGTGACTTGCTCAGGGACACCTCGACACTCAGCCGGGGATCGAACTAGCAACCTTCCGGGTGCCAGTCAACCCGCTCGAGCTGCTGCCCTCCCATATATAAACACAAACACCGTTCAGTCATTGAGCAGATCTTTCTTCCAGCAGGACTCAAAGTGAACAGAGTTTATTTAGGTGAGCAGACACTCTCCTTCTGAGGTGACTAAAGAAGAACACTAGAATGCTAGCACACTAAAGAAGAACCAGTGCTACACAGCTAGCCATCGCTGGGTTTCACTGCTGAGCCACAGGTTCTGTTAGAAGTATTATCAGTGGTAGCAGGAGTATAACACTCCTCCTACTCCTATTTCAACAAATATTACACACACGCATCACAGTTCACTATAATAGTATCCTAGTATGAAATACATTTAGACATACCGGTAGTCTCACTAAACTACAGACCTGCAGAATAAAATCACACACACACACACACACACACACACACACACACACACACACACACACACACACACACACACACACACACACACACACACACACACACACACACACACACACACACACACACACCTCCTGGTGGTATTTCAGCTCCTCCTCCACCACCTCCCTCTGGGCTCTCTCCCACTCCTTCCTCAGCCGCTCCTGCTCCCGCAGATACTTCTCCTGTCACCACGACAACAACATCAGCACCAGGATACAACCTCATCAGCACCACAACAGAGTGAGTGAGTGAGTGAGTGTCTGGGTGTGTGTGTGTGTGTGTGTGTGTGTGTGTGTGTGTGTGTGTGTGTGTGTGTGTGTGTGTGTGTGTGTGTGTGTGTGTGTGTGTGTGTGTGTGTGAGAGATGGTTTAGTTTGCGCTCATTAGAAACAGGAAGTGCAGAAAAAAGTGACCAATCACAGTGTCACGACACTCAGTTTGAACCAATATTCAGTTTACATATTTACTCAGTCTGAATATTGATCTGTTATTCCAGTTTTTGCTGATCTATGTAGAACCCTCAGGACACACAGAGAGAGAGAGAGAGAGAGAGAGAGAGAGAGAGAGAGAGAGAGAGAGAGAGAGAGAGAGAGAGAGAGAGAGAGAGAGAGAGAGAGAGAGACAGAGACAGAGACAGAGACAGAGACAGAGACAGAGACAGAGACAGAGACAGAGACAGAGACAGAGACAGAGACAGAGAGAGAGAGAGAGAGATAAAGGCAGAGAGAGTAAAAGAGATAAAGATAGTGATAGACCGATAAAAAGAGAGTGATAGAGATAAAGGTAAATAGTGAAAGAGTGATAGAGTGATACAAGTGGACACAGTGCAGAACAGCAGAACATCAGAAGTCTCCAAGCAGCAAGCTCAGAGTCATGCATCTCATCAGCTCAACCACGACACAACCCTGAAGTAAAACTCTCCTGAACAAAGCTGAGCCTGATTTTCCATCATCAGTGTTGTAATTCAGATGATTTACACTCTTATATACTATTGTCTGGACCAATGAGATGCACTCTTCACTGCGTGAGGTGGTGTGATGGTGGTATTCTGAGAAAGCAACGCGTTGTAATTCTACAGCGTTTTCTATGGCGCTTTGATACCATCTAGTGGCCGATGTGTGCAGTACACTAAAACGGTGGCGCAGCTATAGGTTGGAGAGCAAAGCTAGCCGCAAAGATAGCTCTCCTAGCATCACACTGATGATCGCTGCACGGAGCTCTGCTGTGCTAGTGCGGAGCTCTCTCTGTACGGCTACATGCTAAGCTGGCTCATGCTGTTTTGCGCATTAAAACATGCATGGTTTACATTGCAGTGGCTGCATGCCTTCAACGTCACAAACCCATCGATTCAATTAGCTGATGCTGTTGAACGTCGATGTTTTTAACCTCTTTATATCAGCAGGGGGCGCCAGAATCACATTGTATCTACATGACAGTCGAACAGACCTGAATTTGCCACAAAGTAGCTAGAGCCCATGTTGAAGTAGATGGGGATGGAGCTGGCGACCCCTGCTAGTCAGTGCCTTGCTCGGCTGCCGAGGGTAGCTGCAGCATGTTGAAGTATACATGGTATACATGGTATACATGGAAAACCAGCAGCCCCGGCTAGTGGCTTCCACAGAGTACCCCTTTAAGGTACAAAGGGAAACAAACTAGTGACCCTGACTGAGTTAGTGCCTTGCAAAGGTACACAGGGAATGGAACCAGCAACCCTGGCAGGTTAATGCCTTGCTTCAGGGTATATGTTAAAGGTACACAGGGAATGGAACCTGCAACCCTGGCAGGTTAATGCCTTGCTTCAGGCTACATGTTAAAGGCAGACAGGGAATGGGGCCAGCGTCCTAGTGCCTTGCTCCAGGGTACCTGCAGCAGGCGGTCCTGCTCCTGCTGCCACCTCTCCTGTCTCCGCCGCTCGTCTTCAGGGTCCCAGGGCCCCCGCTCCCCCCGCAGGGCCCCCTGGACCCCCCCCCCCCCACACACACACACACACACACACAATACACACAGACCACACACACACACACATACACACACACACACAAACATACATAATACACACACAGACCACACACACACACACACATACACACACACACACACATACATAATACACACACAGACCACACACACACATACACAATACACACACACACACACACACACACACACACACACATACATAATACACACACAGACCACACACACACACACATACACAATACACACACACACACACACACATAATACACACACAGACCACACACACACACACACACACACACATAATACACACACAGACCACACACACACACATACACATAAACACACACCCATGCAGATATTCAGACACACACCCACAATGAGGAAGGAAGGAAAGGGAGACAGATAGTTGTTCTACCACAACAGAGTCACTTCTACAAGACTACACAACTACAAGACCACAACTCAGAGAAATTACTGGAGGGAGGGAGAGAGGGAGAGATACAGAGGGAGAGAGGGAGAGATACAGAGGGAGAGATACAGAGGGAGAGATACAGAGGGAGAGAGGGAGAGATACAGAGGGAGAGATACAGAGGGAGAGATACAGAGGGAGAGATACAGAGGGAGAGGGAGAGATACAGAGGGAGAGATACAGAGGGAGAGGGAGAGATACAGAGGGAGAGAAACAGGAAGAAATAGGAGCGAGTGAAAGGAGAGCAATATCTGGAGTAGTAAGGGTCATGTGCCACATTGCATCATGGGTAATCTGTACAGTAATCTGTTGTCTAAAGATTCAGTCGTGTTCCTGCATGTTTAGATCACATCCCATAAACAACGGCTGGCGGGGGGTCCGTACTCACGTTGCTATGGCGACCCTGCTCCTTGCCATCTGCAGGGGGAGAGAGGGATACAGAGAGCTACGGTTAGCCACTGCATGCTAGCACAACACGCGATGGCAGGTCAAGGAGCCGAGATGAACGATAGGATTAGTGATGTTAACCAACAACATGGAGATGTTTCTGCGACAGCGTTGGGTAAAACAAGAGAGGCCGCGCACAAAAGTCATCCTTCATGAGCACAGAAGACCAAGCAAGTCCATGTGGATGAGTCTCACGTCTCTTCTAACCGACGCTTACAGAGTACTACTTTGATAACAGCGGTGTCATGTTGTACCTGTCTAGTCGTATTAACCACTCACTGTTGTTACTACACAATGTTAGCAAAGTCAAAAGCAGAAGCGAACCAAGAACAGCAACAAAAGCTAAACAAGACGCAACAAGCTAAGGGAGTGGGGCCGCCCCTGGGGACATGAGGGGGAGACCCTGTATAACATCTGAGGGGAGGGGTTACCTGGCAGGAGGAAGAACTCCCGACGGGAACTCACACTGTTTACGAGCTCTACAGGGGGAGGTGGGGAGGAGAGGGGGAGAGGAGGAGAGGGGGTGGGGAGAGGGAAAGGAGAAGAGGGGGAGGTGGGGGAGGAGGGGAAGAGGAGAGGAGGACAGAGGGGGAAGAGAGAGGGGGAGAGGAGGAGGTTGTGAGGAGAGAGGGGGAGGTGAGGAGGAGAGAAAGGGGAGAGGAGGTGGAGAGAGCGGGAGGTGGGGAGGAGAGGGAGGAGGGGAGGGGAGGAGAGGGGAGGGGGAGGAGGGGGAAAAGAAGAAGGAGTCAGGAGAGGAGCAGACCTCAGGTCTCTCCTGAGAGCGAAGGTGAACCACTACACATATGACCTTTCACCCAGGAAGTAAACTCTGTCGGGTTGGAAGGCAAACCATAAGAAGCAGGAAGGAGGAGGTGCAGGAGGAGAAACTGGACTTATTATTATGGGATGTATTCACCTGTTCTGGTTGCAGAGGGAGAGCTGTAACCGAGAGAGGCGGAAACATCCGGAAGAGCGTCTGAAGCGTGGGGCATGGAGCCGCTGGTCTGAAGACACACACATTAGATCCATCACCGCCTGACCTGCCTCCTCCTCCCAGCTGCAGCCCACAGGGCATCACCCCCCCCCCCCCCCCCCCCACCCACACACACACACCCCCAGCCCTCCAGAGGCCTGGAGGGAGACTCCAAACCAGAGGGGGGACACCTGAGAAGGACCCCAGGAGAGGGTCCTCCTGACATAAGCCTGATCAATACTATCAGCATCACCATGGTAATCAATACCAATGAGTAATCAATACTAATGATCAGCAGCTCTATGGGATGGACGTATTCATCTTCCTCCTGAAGGACGGTTGTTTTTCAGACGTATTTTAGCCCAGGTCATGTGGTGAGGGTGCGTCCTCACCCGAGAGCTCATTGGTGGTGCTGGCTGTGGGCTGGCCTCTGATTGGACCAGAGTGGGGATGTTTGGTTTGGGTGTTTCAGGGGGTTCCTGGGAAGTCTTCTGAGGTTCTGTAATAGAAGCCAACAGACATGATGAGATGCGGTTTCCATGGCAGCAGATTCACAGCTGCATGAAGCTAGACCCGTACACTGATATACTGCTGCACATTCTTTGAAGGACTTGGATGCTGTTCTGCAAGCGGCCACACGGGGGCAGACTAAAGATGAGAGAACACCTACTTTACAAATCAAACAGGAAACTAGGGGGTCACAGCAGAAAGTGCTGTAGAAATGCAGACCTATATACACACACAATAAGAGTGGTGGAAATATAGATCTATATAGACCATAAGATAAGTAGAATCGTAGATCTATAAACACAATAAGAGTGGTGGAAATATAGATCTATATAGACCATAAGATAAGTAGAATCGTAGATCTATAAACACAATAAGAGTGGTGGAAATATAGATCTATATAGACCATAACATAAGTAGAATCGTAGATCTATAAACACAATAAGAGTGGTGGAAATATAGATCTATATACACAATGAGTGGTAGAAATGCAGATCTACAGTCATAGAACAGCCTGCAGCAAGGCGTGTACTGTGACTTCTGACCTGTGGGTGGAGCTTCAGCCTTTGGCTCCTCCCTCTTCAGATGGTCAGCAGGTGCTCCGCCAACTCTCACCTCCCCTTGCTCCTGCAGCTCCTGGAGGAGAAACAGGAGGTGTAAGTCTATACGTACATGTATATACATGTATATATTATATAATTCTACTATATAAGACTTCTGAACGTCAGGATGAAGGACACCTACTTGACCACCAGGTGGGTATTTTCAGCCAATGACAACTAACTCCTACCTGCTCTTTAATGACTTGTCTCTGTACTGTCTAACTCCTACCTGCTCTTTAATGACTTGTCTCTGTACTGTCTAACCCCTACCTGCTCCTTAATGACCTGTCTCTGTACTGTCTAACCCCTACCTGCTCCTTAATGACCTGTCTCTGTACTGTCTAACCCCTACCTGCTCCTTAATGACCTGTCTCTGTACTGCCTAACCCCTACCTGCTCCTTAATGACCTGTCTCTGTACTGTCTAACCCCTACCTGCTCCTTAATGACCTGTCTCTGTACTGTCTAACCCCTACCTGCTCCTTAATGACCTGTCTCTGTACTGTCTAACCCCTACCTGCTCCTTAATGACCTGTCTCTGTACTGTCTAACCCCTACCTGCTCCTTAATGACCTGTCTCTGTACTGTCTAACCCCTACCTGCTCCTTAATGACCTGTCTCTGTACTGTCTAACCCCTACCTGCTCCTTAATGACCTGTCTCTGTACTGTCTAACCCCTACCTGCTCCTTAATGACCTGTCTCTGTACTGTCTAACCCCTACCTGCTCCTTAATGACCTGTCTCTGTACTGTCTAACCCCTACCTGCTCCTTAATGACCTGTCTCTGTACTGTCTAACCGCTACCTGCTCCTTAATGACCTGTCTGTACTGTCTAACCCCTACCTGCTCCTTAATGACCTGTCTCTGTACTGTCTAACCCCTACCTGCTCCTTACTGACCTGTCTCTGTACTGTCTAACCCCTACCTGCTCCTTAATGACCTGTCTCTGTACTGTCTAACCCTACCTGCTCCTTAATGACCTGTCTCTGTACTGTCTAACCCTACCTGCTCCTTAATGACCTGTCTCTGTACTGTCTAACCCTACCTGCTCCTTAATGACCTGTCTCTGTACTGTCTAACCCTACCTGCTCCTTAATGACCTGTCTCTGTACTGTCTAACCCCTACCTGCTCCTTAATGACCTGTCTGTACTGTCTAACCCCTACCTGCTCCTTAATGACCTGTCTCTGTACTGTCTAACCCCTACCTGCTCCTTAATGACCTGTCTCTGTACTGTCTAACCCCTACCTGCTCCTTAATGACCTGTCTCTGTACTGTCTAACCCCTACCTGCTCCTTAATGACCTGTCTCTGTACTGTCTAACCCTACCTGCTCCTTAATGACCTGTCTCTGTACTGTCTAACCCCTACCTGCTCCTTAATGACCTGTCTCTGTACTGTCTAACCCCTACCTGCTCCTTAATGACCTGTCTCTGTACTGTCTAACCCCTACCTGCTCCTTAATGACCTGTCTCTGTACTGTCTAACCCCTACCTGCTCCTTAATGACCTGTCTCTGTACTGTCTAACCCTACCTGCTCCTTAATGACCTCATCCAGACCTCAGGTCTTAAATAGCTGCAGTACTAGACCCTCCTCACCGTGGGGAGGGAGCTGGGCCGGGCCGGGGGGGCGGGGCTCGGGGGTGCGGGGGGCGTGGCCATGGCGGGCGAGGGCAATGTGGGTGTGGCCAGGGGAGGCGTGCTTGGGGTGGGTGAGGGGGGGAGGACAGGAAGGGATCTGGAGGGGGAGGGTTCGAAGTGGAACGGAGAATCTGTTCCGGAACCGTCCGGCGTGGTGAGGGCGACATCACTTCCTGTGTCTCCGTTGACACTCAGCAAAATGTCCTCCTGTGGGGGAGGGGGGGGGGAGGTGGGGGGGATTAACATGCAAGTCAATTTGTTTTACAGGAAGCTTTACACATTAAATTTTAGGGAAGGTGGAGACTGGGAGTGTAGACTCCATGCTGAAACCTCCAACTCCCCCTTCCTCCACCTCTCTCTCCCTCCCTCTCTCCTTCCATCACTCCTCCCTCTCTCTTTCAATCTCTCTTTCAATCCCTCCCCCTCTCTCCCTCCATGCTCTCTCCCTCCCTTTCTCCTTTGCTCTCTCCTTCCATTACTCCTCTCTCCCTCCTTCTCTCTCCCTCCCTCCATCATCTGTCTCTCCCTATCTCTCTTAATCCCTCCCCCTCTCTCCCTCCCCCGTGTATGTGTGGGCTCTCTTTGTCCGTTTGGGATCCACTTCACAGAGCAAGTGGCCCCACTCGTCTCCTCCTTAAGTCAATAGCGACCAAGGGCCCCCATTCACCCAGGGGCCCGGACAACACACTCCAGAACCGCTCAGCTTCATAGAGACTACGACAGAAACCCGGTACACACGACTACTGATCCACCTTCACCAGACTAACCTCCATCCAGACTAACCTCCATCCAGACTAACCTCCATCCAGACTATCCTCCATCCAGACTAACCTACATCCAGACTATCCTCCATCCAGACTATCCTCCATCCAGACTAACCTACATCCAGACTATCCTCCATCCAGACTAACCTCCATCCAGACTAACCTCCATCCAGACTAACCTACATCCAGACTATCCTACATCCAGACTAACCTACATCCAGACTAACCTCCATCCAGACTAACCTACATCCACCAGACTATCCTAAGTAGTAGTTAAAGAAGGTAGTTACACTAGTTAGTACTGGGAAGTTAAAGTAGGTATTTATACTAGTTAGTACTGAGTAATTAAAGTAGTTATTGGTAATTAGTTCAAGTAGACTAGTAGTGGAGATGTTTAAGTAGATTCGATTTGGTTTTGTAACCTTAGTCCAGAGGTGAGAGACTCACCTTCCCACTCACAGGTCCTGGTTCTGCAGAGGGTCCTGGTTCTCCAGAGGGTCCTGGTTCTCCAGAGGGTCCTGGTTCTCCAGAGGGTCCTGGTTCTGCAGAGGGTCCTGGTTCTGTAGAGGGTCCCGGGGGTCCAAAGGGTCCTGGTTCTCCAGAGGGTCCTGGTTCTCCAGAGGGTCCTGGTTCTCCAGAGGGTCCTGGATCTGCAGAGGGTCCTGGGGGTCCAAAGGGTCCTGGTTCTCCAGAGGGTCCTGGTTCTGCAGAGGGTCCCGGTTCTCCAGAGGGTCCTGGTTCTGCAGAGGGTCCTGGGGGTCCAAAGGGTCCTGGTTCTCCAGAGGGTCCTGGTTCTGCAGAGGGTCCTGGGGGTCCAAAGGGTCCTGGTTCTCCAGAGGGTCCTGGTTCTGCAGAGGGTCCCGGTTCTCCAGAGGGTCCTGGTTCTGCCGAGGGTCCTGTTGCTCCAGAGGGTCCCGGTTCTCCAGAGGATCCCGGTTCTCCAGAGGGTCCTGGTTCTCCAGAGGGTCCTGGTTCTGCAGAGGGTCCTGGTTCTCCAGAGGGTCCTGGTTCTCCAGAGGGTCCTGGTTCTGCCGAGGGTCCCCGGGGTCTGGAGGGGGAGGCCGGGGTCCTGGGGTAAGGCTTGGGGCCGGGGGAGTGGAGGTGAGGCCTGGGGGTCAGCAGAGGCACGGCTTTAGGAGAGAGGGGGGCGCGGGAGCAGGGAGGCTCCGAGGAGCGCGAGCGGATCTGGGGGCGGTGGGGGGGTGAGGAGGAGTCTAGGGGGAACACCTCCACCTGAGCCTCCACCGTGGTGGTGAAGCGAGGCGCCGGCGCCGACTGCTGCCGCAGGAACCTCATTGGTCCGTCTGGGTCGTGGGCGGGGGAGAGGGGGGAGAGGGGGGAGGAGGGGCTGTGGTCGAGGAGTTTGGGCAGCTGGAGGCGCTCCATCACCGCCTCGCTGATGGAGAAGCGCTGGGTGTAGCGCTGCAGGACCACCGCGGCCTCCTCAGGGGAACGGGCGCTACGATAGGCCAGCCTTAGCTCCTCCTCCCGACGCTCCCTGGTGGGGGGAGGGGGGGGGGGTTACTAGGCAACCACACTCTCATCCGTCCGTTCAAACGTGAACTCTACATGATAAGATATTAAACATATGTTTTCATGTTATAATACACGTTTAATAAAACCTTGTTTTAATGGAAAGACGTGAACAAGTAGAATGAGATAAAGTAAACAGGAAGTTGAGTTAGATAGAGATGTAAACAGGAAGAAGAGTTAGATGAAGATGAGATGTAAACAGGAAGTGGAGCTAGATAAACAGGAAGTGAGGTCATACTTGTCCTCTACGATCTCCCGGTACGTCTTGATGCTCTTCCTGCGCTGGGAGGAAGCTCCGCCTCCAGACATCAGCTGCTCCATCCTCTTCCTCTCCTCCTCCTTCCTCATCAGGTCCTGAGACACACTCCGCCTCCGGGTCTTCCAGCGCGCCAGGTCCTACACACACACACACACACACACACACACACACACACACACACACACACACACACACACACACACACACACACACACACACACACACACACACACACACACACACACACACACACACAATAATATAAATATCCATATTTTAATATACATACACATGTATTAATATAGAAACCAAACACACACACACACACACACACTTATATAAATACACCCAATTTATAGACACACATTCATACACACACAAACAGATTGGACCTTAACACAGAAAAAGACCAACGAACAACAATGAGAGTACAGGAAGTAGAACATCACAGACTACAGGAAGTAGAAGACAAGACAGGAAGTAGATACTACAGGACAGGAAGTGGACGTCAACAGGACAGGAGGTGGAGGTGCTCACATCCTGCCAGTGATCGTCATCATCCTTCATGCGGTGGTACTGACTGTGGATCCCTTCGTGACGCGTCTGGCAGTGAGGGTGAAGACCCGCCTCCTCTCCACGCATGTCAATCATACTCACACTCCTGGAGACACACACACACACACAGTTATATTGACTGGCTGTACATCTGTCTCCCTGTCTGTCCGTCTGACTGAGTGTCCTCAGGAGACATCAGCCAGAAGACGTCTTCTCTTCTGTCAGCGTTCAGCATAGAGCTAGGGCGGAAGAGTTAGCATAGAGCTAGGGCGGAAGAGTTAGCATAGAGCTAGGGCAGGTAGAGTTAGCATAGAGCTAGGGCGGAAGAGTTAGCATAGCGCTAGGGCGGAAGAGTTAGCATAGAGCTAGGGCAGGTAGAGTTAGCATAGAGCTAGGGCGGAGGAGTTAGCATAGAGCTAGGGCGGAAGAGTTAGCATAGACCTAGGGCGGAAGAGTTAGCATAGAGCTAGGGCAGAAGAGTTAGCACAGAGCTAGGGCAGGTAGAGTTAGCATAGAGCTAGGGCAGGTAGAGTTAGCATAGAGCTAGGGCGGAAGAGTTAGCATAGAGCTAGGGCGGAAGAGTTAGCATAGAGCTAGGGCGGAAGAGTTAACATAGAGCTAGGGCAGAAGAGTTAGCATAGAGCTAGGGCGGAAGAGTTAGCATAGAGCTAGGGCGGAGGAGTTAGCATAGAGCTAGGGCGGAAAAGTTAGCATAGAGCTAGGGCGGAAGAGTTAACATAGAGCTAGGGCAGGTAGAATCCCTGCTGTCCGGCCTCCTCTCTGCGGTCGCTACTGATTAGCATTCGTAACGTAGCAGCGTGCCTCCACCACTCATGTTTAGTTCCTTAGCAACACCAGCAAACATTTCACACACAGGGTGGTGACCGTGCTCAGTGAGACAAGTTGGAGATGCCAGAGTTAGGGGCGTGTCCAGAGTTAGAGGCGTGTCCAGAGTTAGAGGCGTGTCCAGAGTTAGAGGCGTGTCCAGAGTTAGGGGCGTGTCCATTGTTAAGATGTGTGTCCTTAAAATAGCATGTCTCAGGACACTTTGATTAGATCTGAGAAGGGGGGATTAGACAAAGGCAATCTGGCAACCAAGTCCAAGGCATGTTAATTAGCCAATAGTTATGCACTGCTCAACGTAAACTCCATGAACTCAATCAATCAATTCATTAATCAACCAATTGGCCAAGTGGTCAACAAGAACTTTTAACCATTCAAGCGGTTATATTTTATACGTTCATACCAGGGGCTTAACTCCAGTTAACTGACAACACTCTTTCCATCAACTGATTTGTTCAGGAGAAACTTTATTGGCAGCGCGTAGCGTAGCAGCGCCAGCCCTCAGGCAGCCTATTACAGCAGGACTCACTGTGAGGGGGCTGTCCCACTAGCTGTGGTTCTGATGGAGAGGTGGAGAGAGAGAATGACAGAAAGATACCATAGAACCAAATACACCTGTATAGCAACACATACAATCATAGAACATCTAGTTGTTAGCTAGCTAACTCTAGACTCTAGCTAGCTGTTAGCCTCTAGCTAGCTGGCTAGCAAGCTAGAGGCTAGCCTGAAACACTATGACCTCAGCAGACATAAGACTGAACTACAAAGCGTTGCAGCGTACAGTAAAGTCTATAAATATGTAAAGTCTATAAAGTGTTAAGTCAGTTGATGGAAACTGTTTTGATGTTTAAGGAGTAAATGACGTATTCAGCTTGTCTCATATTTATGTGACAGACACAACCCCACTGGCAGTCGGTCACATGGTGGTGAACCAAAAAGGCGACCAATGACAAGAGGTCAGAGATGCCCGTTTCAACCACAAGGGGGAGCTGTCCTCCACGAGACAGCAGGATGCAGCTGGAGCATCAAGGCTGTGGTGGCGATGTGCAGACTCTGAAAGACAGGCCTGGTCAGACCAGCCTGATAAACCATGTGCAGACTCTTAAAGACAGGCCTGGTCAGACCAGCCTGATAAACCATGTGCAGACTCTTAAAGACAGGCCTGGTCAGACCAGCCTGATAAACCATGTGCAGACTCTGAAAGACAGGCCTGGTCAGACCAGCCTGATAAACCATGTGCAGACTCTTAAAGACAGGCCTGGTCAGACCAGCCTGATAAACCATGTGCAGACTCTTAAAGACAGAATAAAACAAAATAAAAGCTGATACCACTCCTGAGCAGAACCTCAGTTGTACTAACTTTTCATGTTTTGTATTTCCAAGTTTCATCCCTTGCAGCGTGCTGATTGGCTGTTCTAGTTTGAGCCAACCAACCAGACGTGAGCAGAGGAACATGCGCGCAGCCAAACATCATCCAGCCGACCAGAAGCAAAACCAAACAAAGGAAACGTTCAGTCAAAGCTAGTCGACCGACTCATGCAGCAAAAATGGAATAAAACAAAACCAAAGACATTCCGGCGTGGTCATGTGACCATGTGGTCATGTGATCCTCAGCATTCCATCCATGTACGAGCGAGCGTGTAGTTCACATGCTGCCGAGTATCATGGGTGTTGTAGTTCCTCCGGGCCTGGAGTTGTAGTTCCCTACGGTGGAGATGCATGCAGTGTGTCGACGGGGGCTCACGTTGGCGACGGCACCGGCGTCTCCCCTCCGCTGGTCGCCACGGCAACGGTGGCGTCCGGAACGGGCAGGAAGCTGGGCGGGTTGGGAGGGGCGCGCGCGCGCGGGGACGGGGTCATAGTTCGGAGGGAACGCCCGAGGCCTCGCTCCGATACCCCAGCCAATGAGAACGCAGCCCTCGTCCTGATAAGTACCGCCTCCTCCTCCTCCCCGTAAATCTCAGACGGCGACTTCCTGTCTGTTGGCGATGTTGGTGCCGTGCTGGTTGCTAGGGGCGGCGGGCGCAGGAAGTACTCCTCAGAGGAGGAGCGTGTGGCCGCGCTGCTGGGAGAACCGACCGCGTTACCACACAGAAGACGCTGGCTAGCTAAGCTAAGCTAGCTAGTTTAGCTTAGCTAGCTTGGTTGGCGTAGACCCTGCACTCGAACTCTCTCCTCCAATCACCACTCAGCTGTAATCAGAAGCTGTGAAACCAGTCTGTTGGTGCTACTAACCATTCCAGGGCTAACCACCAGCGCTAACCACCAGGGCTAACCACCAGCGCTAACCACCAGCGCTAACCACCAGCGCTAACCTCAAACAGAACCTGTTTTTCCATAACACCCTCAGTCATCGTGGGGACACGGAGAACGGACACATCGGGTTCCCACAACGCCAGGAAGACGACCTCATTTCCTTCACATCCTGAGGGTGGTCCCCACCTTACTTTCACTGTGTGTGTGTGTGTGTGTGTGTGTGTGTGTGTGTGTGTGTGTGTGTGTGTGTGTGTGTGTGTGTGTGTGTGTGTGTGTGTGTGTGTGTGTGTGTGTGTGTGTGTGTGTGTGTGTGTGTGTGTGTGTGTGTGTGTGTCAACATGTGTTGCTATCAGGGTTTGGTTCATAGCAGCTTGCAGAGTGAACAACAAAGCATTCTACCCATCATGCATCTCTCATTCTGTTCATCTATTAAGTATCTTCGGAGGAAACGTCTACGCATCGATCCAGCCATCTCTGCACCATCTCCCTACGCATCGATCCAGCCATCTCTGCACCATCTCCCTACGCAAGAGGGACCGGAATGATATCATATGGGCGGAGTCATCCCTGTGGGAGGGAGGAGTCACCTGTGTTCAGAGCTAACCGCCAGCTGATTGGTTGTCTCCCGGGGGGGCGTGTTGTGGGGGCGGGGCTGGGGAGCACTGCACCTCCTCAAGGACAGCCCCCTGACGCCAGGAGGCTGGGCGGCTCCTCCCACCTCCTCCTGCTCCATCTTCCAGGCCTGCGGTCCAGCGACCACCGGAGGGGAAGGAGGAGGAGGGGTAACCATAGTAACCGGGGTATTATGGGGTATTCGGATAGGGGAGGGGCTAAGAGGTTGGGGGCGGGGCACCAGGGATGGACTGTTGACACGGGTCATGTGACTAAGGACCAACGACAACGACAGTCCCAGAGGAAGGTGTCCATTGCAACGATGGAAGCAGGAAGTGATGTGAAGGTTCAGTGTGAAGAGGATAACCGTATATGGTCCAGGAGTATAATAATAACACGCAGTGGAGGAGAGGTAAAGGAGAGAGGGAGATGGAGAGAGAAGGAGAGGGAGGGGTGGAGAGAGATGGAGAGAGAGAAAGAGAGATGGAGAGAGGGATGGAGAGAGGAGCGGGAGGGGTGGAGAGAGATGGAGCGAGAAAGAGAGATGGAGAGAGGGATGAAGAGAGAGGGATGAAGACAAATATATGGAGATTAAACAGAACAGAAACAGAAACTATAATGACATAAGTGACGTCCTTTCAGAAAACAACTTCAATCTCAGCACCAATCCAGAGTCAGCTCAATTCCTGACCCCCCCCCCCCCCCCCCCCCCCCCCCGACTTTATATACCAACACTTTATAGACTAGTACTTGATATCCTAATACTTGATATTCTAAGACTTGGTGTCCTAATACTTGATATCCTAATACTTGATATTCTAAGACTTGGTGTCCTAATACTTGATATCCTAATGCTTGATGTCTAATACTTGATATCCTAATGCTTGATGTCCTAATACTAGATATCCTATATACAGATCCTGCTCTACAGGTCTGCTGAAGGTCTCTGTCCTCGCTGACGACATCTCTTCCCCCGGTCTGAGCCTGGGAGCCTGCAGGCAGCGACAGCACATCTGTTGTGGATCAGAGACCTGACAGCAGAGACCTGACAGCAGAGACCTGACAGCAGAGACCTGACAGCAGAGACCTGACAGCAGAGACCTGACAGCAGAGACCTGACAGCAGAGACCTGACAGCAGAGACCTGACAGAACCAAACCACAGGCCCCAGCTTCAGACGGCTCCCATCGAGACCCACTGCTGCCTGTGGTTCCACATCTCCAGGCTGAAGGAGACTGAGCGTAGCGTCATCGCTCATAACGTCTCACCCAGTCCTACTCATGGGGAGACTACAGCGGGACACCGAGGACAGAGGGACATCCGAGGGCTGTGAGAGTGACTGTGAGGTCTGGGCATTCACAAGAAGAATAAGAAGAGGCGGCCAGACGTTTGTCCTTTAATAGACAGACTAGTGTAGGGTGGGAGGACACTCGCACTCGTCAGCCAACAGAACACTGACGTCGTTCAGCAGAAGCTTTTCTCCGTAGAGACTTACAAGCGGAGAACACTGAAAGCATACGATAAAATTGGGAGTAGATAGAAGAAGAAAAAAAAAGCGTACAGAGTTTCTAAAAGAACAGCTAACGACTGTGGACCAATGATGTAACAGCTCTGTTTCATCAGATATCTGCCTCTGCCTGCATGTTGTACTACAGGGGACACGTCCCCCTCATGGAGGACACCCCACAGGACACTTTAGACACCCGGTCACTTTCAAGACAACGTGTAAGATATATGGTCAACAACATTTCTATTCAAACTCTGCCTTTACATTTCATCAAATGTCTACTGCCTATATGATGTACTGCATATTAAATATGTGTGGGTATATTTTTGGAGCTCTTTCCTTATTCTTATAAATAAAATAGTAAATTAGCCGTACTTCTGCTGCTGTGACGCCCAGGTTTCCACCTGGTACCAAAACAAGTGAATCTCCTCTCCTTACCTGAGCGGTCTGTCTCCCCCTACAGGCGAGGTGGCGGTACTCCAGCTGCTGCGCGGCCCCTCCTCCCTGTCGGCCCTCCTGCGGCGCAGCGCCGCGGGCTGGGGGGCCGCGGGCTGGGGGGCCGCGGGCTGGCTGCGGCTGGGCAGGTACTGGTTGAAGGGCACGGCGGCTCGCGGCTCGCTCACGGAGGTGCGCCTGGCCAGCATGTCGTCCTTCCGCACGTCCGGAACCTTCCGCGGGACCGAGGAGTCCGACTCAGAGTCAGAACCACGCCCTGCCGGGGGAGAGAGGGCAGGGTGAGAGAGGTGGAGGGGGAGAGGTGGAGGGAGAGAGAGAGGTGGAGAGAGAGAGCGAGAGCGAGAGCGAGAGCGAGAGCGAGAGAGAGAGAGAGAGAGAGAGAGAGAGTGTGAGAGAGAGAGCGAGAGAGAGGGAGGGGGGAGAGGTGGAGAGAGAGAGCGAGAGCGAGAGAGAGCGAGAGCGAGAGCGAGAGAGAGAGCGAGAGAGAGAGAGAGAGAGTGTGAGAGAGAGAGCGAGAGAGAGGGAGGGGGGAGAGGTGGAGAGAGAGAGCGAGAGCGATGAGTGGGCAAGTAAGTGAGAGACAGATGGAGAAAGAGAGAAGGAGGATGAATAAAGAGTGATGGAGGGAGGGGTGGAGAGAGAGAGGTGGAGGATGAATAAAGAGAGAGACGGAGAGCGTGTGAGGGACAGAGACAGCCCAGTAACCAGGTCTAAAGCAGAGCGCTGTGGACACCACCAAAGGCTGGCCGAGCTGCTGATTGCAGGGTGAACAAACTCCAGACCCAGTCGTGGGTCTGTATTGTTGTGTGGTGTCCTCTACCGGGTCCTCACCGCATAAATCAACAGACTGACGCGAAGAATGCTGGCGTCTCCCTGGAATCCCGTAAATCACCACTGCGCTAGCTAGCGTCGCTAAGCTAACCCGCTGGGTCTCCATCAGGCGCTACGCTAAGGCCCCAGGATCAGTGGGAAACACCTGGATTCACCTAACTTCATGAGGCGAGGACTTTCCACGCACCGCCCCTTCAATCATCCACCCCCCCCCCCCCCATCCACGATGTCTGGAAGATCAGCACGACTACAGCGAACACACGGACGATCCTGAGAAGCCGCGCAACGCGCTCACGAGGATACAAGCACTAAGTGTGTCCTTAATGCAGTGGCGGCATCTCAAGATGGAGGCCAGAATCCCCCCATGCGACCCAGATCATATCCGCCTCAACGAGCAGGGCCCTCTGGTGGAGATCTGCAGGTGGTGCGACCGTCCAGAGGGCAGACCCCATGAGGGCCCCATGGCCCCTTGTTTCATGGCTCTTCACAGACCTTCACTGTGACAACACGTCAGCCTGCGCCACACATCTGGTAGCACCGGATCTTCACAGGTACGGCCCGGTGAATTGAAACGAGGGGTTGGCCTTGTAAAGTGTGCCAGGTAGGGTGTACCTGCATATGGAAATGCAACAGGCAGGAGGATGTAACACATTCATATGAACGCTTTTTGTGCTCCACTGCAAGAAGTCAAGAGTCAATAATATCAAATAATGTTGAATCAAGTGAACTCAAGTGAAATCGAATGAGTCCAACAGACACGGACAGCAACTATGGTGGTTGATGAACGGCTTTCAGATTTGAATCAATAATATCGATCAGACTAGTTGGTCTGAACAGTTTCTCTGGGTTTCAGGATGTGATCTGATGAGGTCACGTGGTCCAGGCCTAGAACAGACCTTTGAGTCTTTCAGTCCGTTCAAATCGTACAACCTACTCTGTCCACCGCCGGTTCAGAAGCCTAGTCCTCAGCTGATTGGTTCAGAAGCCTAGTCCTCAGCTGATTGGCTGAATGGTCCAGACCTCAGTGAGTGAGGCCAGTGTCTCCTGCAGGTCTGGTCTGCAGGACCAACAGGTGGGAGTGTGTCCTACTGAAGCCCACTGTGCCCCCGTGCCCCCGTCAGAGTCAACACGGGGGCAGGGAGCAGGAAATGACCCGGGACTGAGGACTGAGGGTGCGCTGTGCTCTGCAGAAACCCAGACGCTGAGCGGAGCGGGGAACATTCTGGCACATTGAGGACCAACTATTTAGGACCACACCAGATCCCCTGCACTGTACCAGGTTTAGGACCGGATCCCCAGCACTGTACCAGGTTTAGGACCGGATCCCCTGCACTGTACCAGGTTTAGGACCGGATCCCCTGCACTGTACCAGGTTTAGGACCGGATCCCCTGCACTGTACCAGGTTTAGGACCGGATCCCCTGCACTGTAACAGGTTTAGGACCGGATCCCCTGCACTGTACCAGGTTTAGGACCGGATCCCCAGCACTGTACCAGGTTTAGGACCGGATCCCCTGCACTGTACCAGGTTTAGGACCGGATCCCCTGCACTGTACCAGGTTTAGGACCGGATCCCCAGCACTGTACCAGGTTTAGGACCGGATCCCCTGCACTGTACCAGGTTTAGGACCGGATCCCCTGCACTGTACCAGGTTTAGGACCGGATCCCCTGCACTGTACCAGGTTTAGGACCGGATCCCCTGCACTGTACCAGGTTTAGGACCGGATCCCCTGCACTGTACCAGGTTTAGGACCGGATCCCCTGCACTGTACCAGGTTTAGGACCGGATCCCCAGCACTGTACCAGGTTTAGGACCGGATCCCCTGCACTGTACCAGGTTTAGGACCGGATCCCCTGCACTGTACCAGGTTTAGGACCGGATCCCCTGCACTGTACCAGGTTTAGGACCGGATCCCCTGCACTGTACCAGGTTTAGGACCGGATCCCCTGCACTGTACCAGGTTTAGGACCGGATCCCCTGCACTGTACCAGGTTTAGGACCGGATCCCCTGCACTGTACCAGGTTTAGGACCGGATCCCCTGCACTGTACCAGGTTTAGGACCGGATCCCCTGCACTGTACCAGGTTTAGGACCGGATCCCCTGCACTGTACCGGGTTTAGGGTCAATATATTGAATGACCTGACGGATTTGGAAAGGGCTTTCCGAGGGGAAGCTCGTATTAAATCAAAGACATCGCTAAAAGATTTGTTCTGCTGGGTGGGGGCAGCCTGGGAGCGGGAGGACTACAAAGACCCCGTTGATGAGGACGGGGTCCGCCCGCGGTAATCGGCCCGGACAACACAGCAGACATATCACCTTTCCTCAGAAGAAGAACCTGAGAGACCGGACCCAGACCCAGAGAGAGGACCCAGAGAGAGGACCCAGAGAGAGGACCCAGAGAGAGGACCCACTGAGAGGACCCACTGAGAGGACCCAGAGAGAGGACCCAGAGAGAGGACCCAGAGAGAGGACCCACTGAGAGGACCCAGAGAGAGGACCCAGAGAGAGGACCCAGAGAGAGGACCCAGAGAGAGGACCCAGAGAGAGGACCCACTGAGAGGACCCACTGAGAGGACCCAGAGAGAGGACCCACAGAGAGGACCCACTGAGAGGACCCAGAGAGAGGACCCAGAGAGAGGACCCACAGAGAGGACCCAGAGAGAGGACCCAGAGAGAGGACCCACAGAGAGGACCCACTGAGAGGACCCAGAGAGAGGACCCAGAGAGAGGACCCACTGAGAGGACCCAGAGAGAGGACCCAGAGAGAGGACCCAGAGAGAGGACCCAGAGAGAGGACCCACAGAGAGGACCCAGAGAGAGGACCCACAGAGAGGACCCACTGAGAGGACCCAGAGAGAGGACCCACAGAGAGGACCCACTGAGAGGACCCAGAGAGAGGACCCACAGAGAGGACCCACTGAGAGGACCCACAGAGAGGACCCACAGAGAGGACCCAGAGAGAGGACCCAGAGAGAGGGGGGACGTGGAGGTGAAGGGGGGTAGGGGTGTTCAACTGCCAGCACAAAGGTAGAGGGTTCGATCCCCAATGTCCTTGAGCAAGATGCCCTCACCCCTCCCGGCTCCTTAATGACATGGATCTGAAGTGATGAATAAAAAGTGGGATAAGGATTGCTTCATGTTGTTCTGGTCTAGCTGTACTGGGGACAGAACTGTGGCGTTGCCACACATATACAACTATTACGGGCCTTCGTTAAAACTTGAAGACGGCGAGTAAATAGAGAAAAGAAAACGAACTATCACCACAACCACAACCAAAGTCCACAGCGGTCTGGGTGTTTTCACGAGGTTGCATGAGACTACCTAGTATTAAAAAAAAAATTATGACATCATAACTGCAGGTTATGCTATTGTGGCAAGAACCTAAAAAAAAAACACACCACTCTGGTTTATGAAAGATGTGTTTATGAGAGAGCGAGAGAGAATGGGTCTACTTGTGTGTCAGGTGATGATGTCGTCTTATGGAATCTGCTGTTTGTTTGATGTTTGACAGTTAGTAGACAGACAGACAGACAGACAGACAGACAAAGGGACAGACAGAAGAGGACAGATATACAGAGAGACAGACAGACGGACACATGCACCACCACCAATAAAACAAAGAGTCCTCAGTCTCCCTGAGTCTATTCTCCTCTCTCTCTCGCTCTGGTCCTCCAGACGGCCATCAGAGCTCCATAACCCTGACAACAGACTCCAATGCACCAGACAGAGTCCCCTTTGTTTCAGAACCACTCAGGGACACCCCCCCTCCCCCCAACACAAGATGGCCGCCCCGCCGGCGTATGGAAACAAGATACACAACTATTTACCTAGCATAGGTAGACAAAAAGACAAAGAAAGAAAGAAAGACGGAAAGAAAGAACAAAGAAACAAAAATACTCAAACAAACACACACGTTCCTACTGGGAGGCATGGGGAGAACAGAACACTATAAAGTAGACTCCAGGTAGAAGCTAGCTAGTTTGAATCCTCCAGAATCCATCCTGGACCCACGTACCATCGCTGGAGCCGCGGGCCACCAGGACGTCCGGCGAGGGCGTGTGGCGCGAGCGAGACCCGAGCGAGTCCAGGCTGTCGAAGGAGTCCTCCCGGACGTGCCGCGGGGGGAGAGAGAGAGTCGCTGCGCTCAGAGTCCCAGCAGTCGATGTAACCGCTGTCTCGGATGCTGCTGGCCTTAGGACTGTCTTCCTCCTAGAGACGCATGCATGGAGAGAGAGAGAGAGAGAGAGAGAGAGAGAGAGAGAGAGAGAGACAGAGAGAGAGAGAAGAGAGAGAGAAAGAGAAGAGAAAGAGAGAGAGAGAGAGAGAGAGAGAGAGAGAGAGAGAGAGAGAGAGAGAGAGAGAGAGAGAGAGAGAGAGAGAGAGAGAGAGAGAGAGAGAGAGAGAGAGCGAGAGCGAGAGCGAGAGAGAGAGAGAGAGAGACTGGCTTAAGGACTTTCTTCCTCCTCTAGATATATTTATCATATACATATTTACATGATTTACACACACACACACACACACCATACACACACAGGAATGTACATAAGCACACACGCATATCGACATCCATAGTTAGATATATCTTGCCTCTTTTCACTCTCTCTTCCTTCTCATTCTCTTATGCATCTCTCCCCCCTCTCTCTTTGTCTCCCCTTCTCTCTCTGGGACTGGAAGGTGGAGAAAGCTCCTTCCTGTTCAGCTACAGGAACTTCCTGTCCGCCCCACCCCTCACTGTTCCCACACTACAGACTGATATCAGCTCTCTCCCTCTCCCTCCCCCCTGCTGTGTGTAGAGTAATAGAGAGGGGGAGAGAACAAAGAGGGAGGGAAAGGAGAGAGGGACAGTGGCCTCACTGTCGATCGCTCATTTCAGAGAGAAAAAGAGAGACAGGGAGAGGTGAAGAGAAACAAACATAGGTAGAGAGACTATTGCATTGAATTGAGAAGTAGAGCGAGAGACAGAGAGAGAGACAGAGACAGAGACAGAGAGACAGAGAGAGAGAGAGAGACAGAGACAGAGAGAGAGAGAGAGAGAGAGAGAGAGAGAGAGAGACAGAGACAGAGACAGAGACAGAGACAGAGACAGAGACAGAGAGAGAGAGAGAGAGACCCACCTGTCTCATCTGGGCCAGCAGGCCGCTGAACTGCGTCAGGTCCAGAGTGGGTCCACTGTACCACACACAGCTGTTGGCCGCTCGCCCCAACCAGTACAGAGTCACCAGAACCTGGAGCACACACACACACACACACACACACACACACACACACACACACACACACACACACACACACACACACACACACACACACACACACACACACACACACACACACACACACACACACACACACACACACACACACAGTAAAGGAGCAGGAAGAGAGCAGAATATAAGAGGGTCTGAAGATGCACACAGAGTAGCCCTTAGCCATTTAGCCAGATTACAGTCAGTTAACTGTTATACAGGACCCTGTCAGGGTACAGAACTAGCGCCAGATGCTCTGCTAGCAGCAGTCCTTGTGCAGACTCAGCAGTATCTCCACAAACCCCACGCTCCAGGAATCCTTCTCACAGCAGCCCAGCCTCTGCCCTCCAGCACAGCGAGGCTGCTGGCACCACTACAGTACTAGCCTGTAGCGTAGCGAGGCTGCTGGCACTACAGTACTAGCCTGTAGCGTAGCGAGGCTGCTTGCACCACTACAGTACTAGCCTGTAGCGTAGCGAGGCTGCTGGCACCACTACAGTACTAGCCTGTAGTGTAGCGAGGCTGCTGGCACCACTACAGTACTAGCCTGTAGCGTAGCGAGGCTGCTGGCACTACAGTACTAGCCTGTAGCGTAGCGAGGCTGCTGGCACCACTACAGTACTAGCCTGTAGTGTAGCGAGGCTGCTTGCACCACTACAGTACTAGCCTGTAGCGTAGCGAGGCTGCTGGCACTACAGTACTAGCCTGTAGCGTAGCGAGGCTGCTGGCACCACTACAGTACTAGCCTGTAACGTAGCGAGGCTGCTGGCACCACTACAGTACTAGCCTGTAGTGTAGCGAGGCTGCTGGCACCACTACAGTACTAGCCTGTAGTGTAGCGAGGCTGCTGGCACTACAGTACTAGCCTGTAGCGTAGCGAGGCTGCTGGCACCACTACAGTACTAGCCTGTAGCGTAGCGAGGCTGCTGGCACCACTACAGTACTAGCCTGTAGTGTAGCGAGGCTGCTGGCACCACTACAGTACTAGCCTGTAGTGTAGCGAGGCTGCTTGCACCACTACAGCACTAGCCTGTAGCGTAGCGAGGCTGCTGGCACCACTACAGTACTAGCCTGTAGCGTAGCGAGGCTGCTGGCACCACTACAGTACTAGCCTGTAGCGTAGCGAGGCTGCTGGCACCACTACAGTACTAGCCTGTAGTGTAGCGAGGCTGCTGGCACCACTACAGTACTAGCCTGTAGCGTAGCGAGGCTGCTGGCACCACTACAGTACTAGCCTGTAGCGTAGCGAGGCTGCTGGCACCACTACAGTACTAGCCTGTAGTGTAGCGAGGCTGCTTGCACCACTACAGTACTAGCCTGTAGCGTAGCGAGGCTGCTGGCACCACTACAGTACTAGCCTGTAGTGTAGCGAGGCTGCTGGCACCACTACAGTACTAGCCTGTAGCGTAGCGAAGCTGCTGGCACCACTACAGTACTAGCCTGTAGTGTAGCGAGGCTGCTTGCACCACTACAGTACTAGCCTGTAGCGTAGCGAGGCTGCTGGCACCACTACAGTACTAGCCTGTAGTGTAGCGAGGCTGCTTGCACCACTACAGTACTAGCCTGTAGCGTAGCGAGGCTGCTGGCACCACTACAGTACTAGCCTGTAGCGTAGCGAGGCTGCTTGCATCACTACAGTACTAGCCTGTAGCGTAGCGAGGCTGCTTGCATCACTACAGTACTAGCCTGTAGCAAAAATAAAGTAGCAATCCAACGTAATCGACCTCTGAGATGCTTGAGGTCTATAGGTCTACAACGTCACAACAAACCTAATCCACCAAGCAGAGCTCTCTGTGGACCCCCACCAGCACCCTACTGAGAGACATGGCCGCTGGCATCAAGGTGCACCGCGTCAAGTGGTACCAACATGCTGGCATGTTATTAACATGCTAACATTAACCATCTGTCACTCCACCTGTGACGTCACAACACACCGCCTGTGATGTCACAGCACTCCACCTGTGATGTCACAGCACTCCACCTGTGATGTCACACAACCTGCCAGGTTAAGTTCTCATCTGCTCTCCAGCCACTACATATCCTGTGATTTGTGACATCACAAATTCTGTGATTTGACCACACTAATACATACGTCCATCCATACACCCAAACACACGCTAATACAAAAAGGACAGCTCTACCGTAACCTCTACATGCAGCTTATCACGGTCATGTGAACGCAGTCCTCCAAACGTCCAAAAGCGCGTGTTGAAACGCTACAGCGGTGTAGCGCCACCTCCTCCCCACCCTGGGGCGCTGTGAGCCGTAAGCATCACCTGGCTAACCTAGCGTGTAGCACGTATGCCTCCTCCACCCCGCTGGCACTAGCGTCACTTAGCAACAGCAGCTCCTCCCTGCAGCCGTAGACAACCTGCTGACTAGTGTGTGGTTCAGCTGGGGGGGGGGGGGGGGGAGGTGTGTGTGAATAAGAAAGAGAGAGGGGGAGTAAGAAAGAGAGTGAGGGAGAGTGCGTGTGATCCAGGGAGAGAACTGCATAGTGGGAGGAGTCGTCACAGCTCTATATTTATAGAACAGATGATAAGACGTATTAAAAGTAGAGGAGTCGGCTGAACTCCCGCCACAAAGAGCCACTCGGAAACGTGCATATTATGGGATGCAAACGATCCACACGCTGCAAAAGTTACACATGGATGAGAGCGAGGAAGGGAGAGGGAGAGAGAGCGAAAGAGAAAGAAAGAGAGCGAAAGAGAAAGAAAAAGAGAAGCTAAAATAGGTCAGACAAAAAGATCTGCAACTAGAGCAGGCCAAAGAGCTAGGACATAGAGCTAGATAAGATAGACTGCATCAACATAGAGCTGGACAATGTAACAGTCAGTAGAAGACATGAGACAAAGCATAAAATAACTTATACTTACATTATTTATCTTCCTGCTTTCTTCTGACGGCCTAGTGGAGACACAGAGAGTTAAACATTACATACAGACATCTGTCTTTCTAGTTATCTCTCCATCTATCTCTACATCTCCATCCATCTAGCCTCTACACACAGTAGAGACACACTGTTTGTATGTTATATAAACACTTTACAGTAAATACACAGTAGAGTCCATCTGGTGAATTGGCTGAGGATCCTGGGGCGCTTAAAACACACACACACACACACACACACACACACACACACACACACACACACACACACACACACACACACACACACACACACACACACACACACACACACACACACACACACACACTTCAGGTGAGTGTGAACAGGAAGCACGCACACACACATTCCGGCAGGTATGACATCAGGACCAATCAATCATCAGGTCATCAGATTCAAGTTCATATGGAGTTCAGCTCTGGTCCCACTGACCAACCCAACTACACCAAGTATTACCTGAAGTATTACATATACCCAACTATACACCAAGTATTACCTGAAGTATTACATATACCCAACTATACACCAAGTATTACCTGAAGTATTACATATACCCAACTATACACCAAGTATTACCTGAAGTATTAAATATTATACAAGCTATTATGTGAAATATTACAATAAACACACACACTGACAAAAACAAACATATGCACACGCTGAAACACACACACACTGATGATCATTCCTCTGCCATGACAGAACCTGCCAGATGATTCTCTCTCTCTCTCTCTCTCTGAATGACAGCCCGTCGAGAGCTGCCAGCGCACGTCTCACACACACACACACACACACACACACACACACACACACACACACACACACACACACACACACACACACACACACACACACACACACACACACACACACACACACACACACACACACACAGGCAATACAAACACCGTGTGCTTGTGATGTTATCGTAGCAACATAGCGCTTGTGATTCATCTAGATGGAGTGTTTGGATAGGGACCTGCCGTATCTCAACAGATGTTGTCTCGCTCCAGTTGACTTAACATGAAGCGACTGGTTGTCCACAACCTGACTGACTGACAGACTGACAGACAGACAGGCCCTGCTGATAGTTTAGTGGCTAGGATGTACGACTTCCAGTCAATAGGATCGGAGTTCGATCCCCAAGGTCCTCTAGGCAACCTAGAGTAAGAGGCCCTTAATGACCTTTATGTAATATCTAACCCCTACCTGCTCCTTAATGACCTGTCTCTGTACTGTCTAACCCCTACCTGCTCCTTAATGACCTGTCTCTGTACTGTCCAACCCCTACCTGCTCCTTAATGACCTGTCTCTGTACTGTCTAACCCCTACCTGCTCCTTAATGACCTGTCTCTGTACTGTCTAACCCCTACCTGCTCCTTAATGACCTGTCTCTGTGTAGCATGTAGCATTTAGCTGGTCTTACCTAGCGTGGGGTCGAGGTGACGTGTCCTGCAGGTCTCCGGGATCAAAGAGCTGAGAGCCCTTCAGGCCCAGGTCCTCACAACCCCTCAAGAACACAGCCAGGTTCTCCTGCAGGACACACACACACACACAGTGTTGGAACAACATCACAATGTCAGCACAAATCAAGCACACACACACCCAAAGACAGATAGTACACACACACACACACCTTTTCTGATTTTTATTAAATCAGAGCTACCTGCAGAACGGAAATGACACCAGCCGATTGATCCTCTCTCTCTCTCTCCCTCACTCTCGCTGTCAAATTCCTGCAGCTTTCTCAATCTCCACTTTCATCAACTGTTTCTCTCTCCAGTTCTTCTTACAGTAAAGTTCCTCTTTCTCCTGGTTTCTCTCTCCCTCTATGTCTCTCTCCCTCTATGTCTCTCGTCCAGTGAGAGGGTTGGTCGTCCCTCAGCTCTTTGTTTGAAGCAACCTGAGACAGAATTCAGAAACCTCTCTTTCTATTTCCCCTTTTCTCTCCCTCTCTCTCCCCCTCTCCCTGTAACAGGGTGTCACAATTTCCTCTGCAGCCAGAGTGCCAGATTGTCACACACACACACACACTAATTTTCCATTAGCTTCCCCAAACAGGAAGGGGCGGGACCAGGGATGTGTTGTGTTATGATTGGCCAGATAACCGCGAGGTCCCAGGGTGCCGAGTGTTGATGTGTTTCACACCTCCAGACGCTACACCCAGCCCTGGGAAAACCTCCCACTACAGGAAGCTAACTGAGGTGGCTAGTAGAGTTAGCTGATAGAGTTAGCTGATAGAGTTAGCAGATAGAGATAGCTGATAGAGTTAGCTGATAGAGATAGCTGATAGAGATAGCTGATAGAGATAGCTGATAGAGATAGCTGATAGAGATAGCTGATAGAGATAGCTGATAGAGATAGCTGATAGAGTTAGCTGATAGAGATAGCTGATAGAGATAGCTGATAGAGATAGCTGATAGAGATAGCTGATAGAGATAGCTGATAGAGATAGCTGATAGAGATAGCTGATAGAGATAGCTGATAGAGATAGCTGATAGAGTTAGCTGATAGAGATAGCTGATAGAGATAGCTGATAGAGATAGCTGATAGAGATAGCTGATAGAGATAGCTGATAGAGATAGCTGATAGAGATAGCTGATAGAGATAGCTGATAGAGATAGCTGATAGAGTTAGCTGATAGAGATAGCTGATAGAGATAGCTGATAGAGATAGCTGATAGAGATAGCTGATAGAGATAGCTGATAGAGATAGCTGATAGAGATAGCTGATAGAGATAGCTGATAGAGATAGAGGTCTATCAGACCTCATTGAAACACCACACACGGTTCGACTGCTCCGTCAAGAGACGATCCGTTTCTAAAAAGTGCTGAGTCATGTTTTTGACGTTCTCGGAAGGTGGGGTCAACACCTCCACCTGCAGAACTGCTGCCCTGTGATTGGCTCATTAGCTCAACGTCCTGGTGTGTTATTGGGTATTAACGAGCATGCACTGTAAGGGTTAGGATAGTAACACACTGTGTGCGTGTGTGTGTGTGCGTGTGCGTGTGCGTGTGCGTGTGTGTTTCATGTTTACATGGGGAAAACACACACACAGGAAAGAGGGATGATTTGGGACGAATGGAGGGACGGATGACGGAGGGAGGAGGAGAGAGGGAGGAAGGAGGAGAGAGGGAGGGAGGAGGAGAGAGGGAGGGAGGGAGGAGGAGAGATGAAGGGAGGGAGGAGGAGAGAGGGAGGGAGGGAGGAGGAGAGAGGAGGGAGGAGGAGGAGAGGGAGGGAGGGAGGGAGGGAGGAGGAGAGAGGGAGGGAGGAGGAGAGAGGGAGGAGGAGAGAGGGAGGGAGGAGGAGAGATGAAGGGAGGGAGGAGGAGAGAGGGAGGGAGGGAGGAAGGAGGAGAGAGGGAGGGAGGGAGGGAGGAGGAGAGATGAAGGGAGGGAGGAGGAGAGATGAAGGGAGGGAGGAGGAGAGATGAAGGGAGGGAGGAGGAGAGAGGGAGGGAGGGAGGAGGAGAGAGAGGGAGGGAGGAGGAGAGAGGGAGTGAGGAGGAGAGAGGGAGGGAGGAGGGGAGATGGAGGGAGGGAGGAGGAGAAGAGAGGGAGCGAGGAGGGGAGATCGAGGGAGGGAGGAGGAGAGAGGGAGGGAGGAGGAGAGAGGGAGGGAGGGGAGAGGAGGGAGGGAGGAGGAGAGATGGAGGGAGGGAGGAGGAGAGATGAAGGGAGGGAGGAGAGAGGGAGGGAGGGAGAGAGGAGGGAGGGAGGGAGGGAGGGAGGGAGGGAGGGAGGGGAGAGGAGGGAGGGAGGAGGAGAGATGGAGGGAGGGAGGAGGAGAGAGGGAGTGAGAAGGAGAGAGGGAGGGAGGAGGGGAGATGGAGGGAGGGAGGGAGGAGGAGAAGAGAGGGAGGGAGGAGGGGAGATGGAGGGAGGGGAGACTCACCAGGCCAGCGATGGGAGTATGGAGTCTGTTGATCTTCTTGACGAGGCTTGGGCTGATGCAGCTCAACAGCCTTAAGAGTAAGAGACACACATTTATGTCTGTGATTAAACTAAAGCAAGATACAGTATAAACCAGTATAAAGCCAGCCCCAGTATAAACCAGTATAAAGCCAGCCCCAGTGTTAACCAGTATAAAGCCAGCCCCAGTATAAACCAGTATAAAGCCAGCCCCAGTGTTAACCAGTATAAAGCCAGCCCCAGTATAAACCAGTATAAAGCCAGCCCCAGTGTTAACCAGAGGAAGAGGTGTAACTTACTGGCAGAGCAGAATTCCGTCCTCCAGAGCCGCTCTGAAATCCCGCTCAGCAAAACCTCTCCCGGTCACCGCCTGCACCGAGGAAACAGAAGCAGTTAGCACGCTAACCCTTTACCATTAAACGCCCAGCGGCAGCTAGCACGCTAGCGGGCATGTTAACCTTTACCCTTAAACAGTCAGAAGCAGTTAGCACCAAGCTAGTTAACGTGTAGCATTCCAGATATGTGGTCTCGGTGTTCCCCCAGAGGAAGGTATGGGTCTCCAGATCCCAGGGAAGAACATGAACTGCTGGAGGCTTAGAGAATGAAGCCACTTCATCCCCGGATCAGCACTAGCATGGAATGTGAAACCCAGGGAGGTGAGACCAATCCGGGACCAGAACCCAGAGTCCAGACACCTTTTCCCCCCTGGTCCTCTCAACGTCTCCATAGCTGAGGCCGATCCATGTCTCGGGGCGACACGTCCACAACCAACTGTCTCCTCCCGGCGTACCAAGCCGTCTTGTTGTTAGCAGCGCTGAACGCTAACAGGCTTGAGGTAAGCTGCGTCGTCCCCATCTAATGACCCTAAGGCGCTACGACAGCGGATTAGCCGGCTCGTGTTCTCTGGGGGTTTGCATGCGTTTGCATGACTGGATCACTTCACCTGAGTGCTTGAACAAATATTAGTGACAGGACAACCAGGAAATGTGTCGCAAGCTTTAAATATTCAAAACGGACGTTTTCACGGAGCTTTTGGACAAATGGCGCGTTGGGAGGATTCCAACAACAACAACAACAACTTGGAATACCTGTTTCAAAACAATTACATAACAAAGACGGAATATTCCCAAGCATGCTCATATATTCCATAAAAATGGTTCGAACATAAATCATCAAATTGATGAACATCCAGTTTCATGAGAGTAGCTGGAACCAGGCCAGGCTGGTCGAAGAAGCCAACCTCTTACAAGATAAGATTTCCTAGCTGGGTCACCTTGTATAAACAGCTGTGGAGGGTGGATTTGAAGCTGAAAGGGAGGGAGCTTCTGTCAGATCCTTGGCTGGGTGTAAAGCGTGGGACTTGACTGAAGACATGTCAGCTAGTGGGAACTAACCTTCAACCTCTAATGAATCACAGACAGACCGGCAAGTAGACCGATTAGAAGACAGACAGACAGGCAGACAGACAAGACAGACCTACTGGAGGGTTCCATTTCCTCTATGTGCTATTTCAAAATGCAGTCGATTCAGATACATGTCATTAAGGAGCAGGTAGGGGTTAGACAGTACAGAGACAGGTCATTAAGGAGCAGGTAGGGGTTAGACAGTACAGAGACAGGTCACTAAGGAGCAGGTAGGGGTTAGACAGTACAGAGACAGGTCATTAAGGAGCAGGTAGGGGTTAGACAGTACAGAGACAGGTCATTAAGGAGCAGGTAGGGGTTAGACAGTACAGAGACAGGTCATTAAGCAGCAGGTAGGGGTTGGACTGAATGCAGTCTGTTTACAGTGTAGCAGCAGTACTAAGGAGGCAGGAGTTGAGTTGATTGACACCTGGAACACAAAGCCAGATCAGCTGTGTTGGTGCTGCTGGTCCAAGGCTACAGTGCTGGTCTTCTGGGCGTTCAGACACATGAAGCATTACCAGATCATGTGCACACGCCAGGATAACGACGTTCCCAGATCCCAGACGTAGAGACTAACATTCCAAGGTCTGGTCCAGCAGTGAGACGTGACCAGGTGTCCACATCAACAATGCCACGCGTCTGATGGGTGGGTCGTATTTCTTGTGGTTCATGTCCTGTGGGGGGGAGACTGACGTCCCCAGACCCTCGTCTCCGGCCTGGATTCTGTATTTATCCTCACATTAAGAGAAAGAGCCTGGCCTCGATTCACTACTGCTTTGATAAATGTGTCAGTTAGCCTGCTGGATGTCACCGAGAATAGATCTCTCTCTCTCTCTCTCTCTCTCTCTCTCTCTCTCTCTCTCTCTCTCTCTCTCTCTCTCTCTCTCTCTCTCTCTCTCTCTCTCTCTCTCTCTCTCTCTCTCTCTCTCTCTCTCTCTCTCTCTCTCTCTCTCTCTCTCTCTCTCTCTCTCTCTCTCTCTCTCTCTCTCTCTCTCTCTCTCTCTCTCTCTCTCTCTCTCTCTCTCTCTCTCTCTCTCTCTCTCTCTCTCTCTCTCTCTCTCTCTCTCTCTCTCTCTCTCGTGGTGTGTTCATGTACATCACTACCTTGTGGTGTGTTCATGTACATCACTACCTTGTGGTGTGTTCATGTACATCACTACCTTGTGGTGTGTTCATGTACATCACTACCTTGTGGTGTGTTCATGTACATCACTACCTTGTGGTGTGTTCATGTACATCACTACCTTGTGGTGTGTTCATGTACATCACTACCTTGTGGTCCATTTTGATCACATGGACTTTGTCTCTGTAGGAGCTAAGGTACCTATACATACATTGTCTTCATAGACCATTTAGATCAATCCAGAAATGGGTTGAAATGCAGAAGACCTTTGAGACCCATCGGCTCCAGGTGATGACCATCTTCATGTCTTCGTCTGTTGAGCGCACAGATGCTGAGCGGACGTGTTGCTATTGGCCAATCAGAGGAAAACATGTTTTTGTTTTTCCACAGGGGAGCCTGGTCCGAGCCTATCGCCTCGCCACACCCAGGGTGGCCTCATCAGGAAGGCCCCCGATAGGCTGGCAGGCCCCTGGTGGACACGGAGGCAGGAAGCTGAGCCGACAAGCTATAAAAAGAGTTCCTCCAGTTTAGAGCGGGGTTCTGTAGGGTCCAAGATTCCAGAAAAAAGAAAACAGTAACGACGTCAAGAAACAGAAGCCCAACAGAGTAGGTGAAATGTTACTGACAGTAACAACAACATCGCCCCTTTTAAGAACAAATGTAGTTGTGCCCAATATCCACGTGCATTGAATGATATCATCCTCATCCTTGCTCTCCTTATTCAAGTAAAATGCGGTGGAACGCACAGAGCACCAGCAGCAGCGCAGCTTACTGATTGGGTAAGCAAACAAAGAGCGCATTAAAGTAACCGTTAGACAGGAATCTGTCTGCATCTCTGTGTGGAGGTGAACGAGTGGGCCGGGTCTGGATTCTTCTGGACCAGAACCCACGCGGGTCACAAGCGGGAATGTGTCACTGCGGTCCGTTCAGAGGAATGCCTATTTCCCCAAAACACACCTAGAACAATGAGACCCAACACCCACTGCTGTGTTTTGTTCTCCTCACTTCCTGTGTGGTGGCCTGTTCTCAGGGGATTCAAACTCACAAGCTTTCCTCACAACAACAAGGAACTCTGTCTTGGCTCCAACAGGAGTGATCTTTCAATAAGACAACGCAACTCCGGCCAAATCCTCCCACTGGGGAGTGAAGGCCAGCTTCCAGTTTTCTCTTTCAGTAACTGGGAAAAATATCTTCTCATGATCCTTTACTTTCCCAAGAGGACACGCCCCAAGGAGACGCTCGCGTCCGTAACCAGTTCCACCTTCCTCCAACAAACCTCCTCTGATCACTACTCCCTTCCTCCAAGAAACCTCCTCTGATCACTACTCCCTTCCTCCAAGAAACCTCCTCTGATCACTACTCCCTTCCTCCAAGAAACCTCCTCTGATCACTACTCCCTTCCTCCAAGAAATCTCCTCAGATCACTACTCCCTTCCTCCAAGAAATCTCCTCAGATCACTACTCCCTTCCTCCAAGAAATCCCCTCAGATCACTACTGCCTTCCTCCAAGAAACCTCCTCAGATCACTACTCCCTTCCTCCAAGAAACCTCCTCTAGTCACTACTCCTTTCTTCCAAGAAACCTCCTCAGATCACTACTGCCTTCAGAAAGGGGATCCTAACAGACTACTGCCAGGATAAATATAATCCTTCAGAAGAGAAGAGGTATCCCGAGTCCTCCACACCTGGGCGTTGGGCTGCCACAGCAGACAAATCAAGCGCCTCTCGACAGGATGCCTGGAGTTGTAGAACCTCAGCTTCCCTCTCGTTCGCCCCGAGGCCCGGCCAGTGAGAGGAGATCTGTTACCAGGAGAGGCTCCGAGAGGCTACCTGTCCCAGCGACCAGGAGACAGGCCGGGTCTGGACTGGATGTGTTGAGGGGAGGCGGGGGGGGGGGGGGGGGGGGGGGGGGGGGGGACTGTATTCAAAACGCCCAGGAGCCTGGTTCTGATCAGCTCGTTAGAGAAGGTGACAGCTGTTTGTTGAGGGCCTCTGGCAGGAAGAGACACACACACACACTTACTAAACGATCCTATGAATGATAACGTAACGGAGCACTAAGCCATTTCTGTTACTATACCAGTTTTCACAAACCTTCCGTCTACTGGTCATTACTCTGTGGTTCGCTGTGGGGGCCGGGGTCTGTAATCTGTTCATGAACAGAACAGCCAAGGGGGTGTGTACACCAGCGATTTCCCCCCCCCCAGTGGAGGACATGTGGCGCATATGCTGGAGACAGATGAGAGACAAGGGACTGTATGGATGCTCAGAGCGGGCTGATAAGATCAATTTCATTCCAGAGGAATATGCAATCTTGGATTTTCTGTTTGAACAAGAGACCAAAACAATAAGAATGGCCTTATTGTGAAACCTGAAACAGCTGTTTAATGTCCAGCGAACAAACCCAAAACCAAACGTTACTTCGCCTGACTATAGGCCCAATCCTGACCCCGGGGTCGGGGCTTCGTGAAAATGAAGAGATTCCAGAGATGAATGAATGAATGAATCAAATGTTTCCATCAAGCTGCAGCAGGGTGCCCACTAGCTGGCGGTCCAGCTGTGGAGTCCACTGGTTCAGAGGAAGGTCAGGCCTCGCAGTCCGTCCTCCATCAGTCATCCAGAGCTTTTCATGAGCCGTCTCCACCAGGGCCCCTGGGCGTTGCTGTGGGGCCAGGGCCCCTGGCCGGCCCCTGGCCCCACAGCAACGCCCAGGGGCCCCATTGTCCCGTCTGGACGCTTGGCCTCTGCATGCCACTCTTCTTCTTGATGAGGCGGTTCTTGTGCGCTGATGTTCTCCGCAGGTTCATTGTGTTGGCTATGTATGTGTGTGTGTGTGTGTGTGTGTGTGTGTGTGTGTGTGTGTGTGTGTGTGTGTGTGTGTGTGTGTGTGTGTGTGTGTGTGTGTGTGTGTGTGTGTGTGTGTGTGTGTGTGTGTGTGTGTGTGCATACATCCCATTGTGTGTCAGTAATAGTGGTCACTGTATCGCCATGGCAACGGCCATTCAAAGAGACCAGTGACGCTGAAGTAGTCGTGTCTCTGAAGAAGCTGTGGAACCACGCGCTGGCAGATCATTTCTAACTTCCTCTCGACGTCGGTGGTCGCGTTTAGACTTCACTCACTCCTCTGACACTCAGCTAAATGTTCTTCACCAAGCTGTCCAAACACACTGATGGAATACAACTGATGGTTATGCTTTCATAAAAAACGTTCACCGTTGGTCCCGCTTGTCGCCGCCTCAAAGCGGTCTTCAATATGCTGACTCGTAGAAAAACAGAAGCCGCATTTTAACTCATAACTTCTGAATCATTTCACTTTTGTGCAAACTAATTCTGACAGTTTGCACCACTCAAATCCTACAGGTCTCAACGACAACACCACCGAATTGACACTCTGGCCTACAGAACTACAGGCCCCTAGAGTCGGTCCAGAGAACTAGAGCATCACTGTGCCAGAACCAGCCCAATATGTCCGCTGCCACCAACACCATCCCTGATCTACTTTCAGATGGTGCTCTCCACCTGCTGAATCACAAGACACAAAACAAGACACAAATATAAACTACAATGGATTCCTGGTTAATTGTTATGGATGAAATCAGATTATTTACAATCGTTCATTTCCCTGATACTTAATTGAGACACAAGTTTGAACCATTTAGAATGTTAGCATGAACGAGAGTTCTAGAACTCGGATCCCTGTGAGAACGAGAGCTCTAGAACTCTGATCCATGTGAGAACGAGAGCTCTAGAACTCTGATCCCTGTGAGAACGAGAGCTCTAGAACTCTGATCCATGTGAGAACGAGAGCTCTAGAACTCTGATCCCTGTGAGAACGAGAGCTCTAGAACGGTCCAGAGGCCTGCCTGGTTCTCAGACATCAAACACACTACAGGGTGGAACCAGATCCAGAGAGCTAGACATAATAATAATTGCTAAGCAACTCCACGCTGTTGCAGAGTGCAATAAATCAAATTAATTACACTGTGGTTGGGGGTACTACTATGATTCAGAAAAAAAATATTCAGAGATCAGAAACCGATTAGTACAAATCACGACCATGCAGAGACAGAATGTCTGTTATTTATATATGAACGGTGTTCTCTTTTATATGCATGGGAAAAAAGAAACACACACACAGGCAGTGTGTTAATGTGCATGGACTTTGAGGAGGTAAGGAAGCTTTTGAAGGATTGTTACTAACGCTAACATCCTCCCACTCTGGAGGGCAGGAGGAGATGATGACTGCCTTCCATTGTTATGATGAACATTGAGACCACATTTCAAACAGACCAACCTAATGAGAACATCTTGCTTCTCAAAAGATCTCCACATGTTCACCATAGCGCAGTAAGTGGTAGAAACCAAAATGAGCCTTTTTCCTTCTGAAAACCAAGCGCAAAAACAGAAGAAGAAGCATGTTTGGTTTAAAACCAAAAGGAGGAAGTCAAACTCAGAGGATGGAACTCGTAGTTTCAGAGTTTTAGGGAGCTCTAGTGGGGAGCAGGACTGGGTGGTGGTCTATCCAGGGGGGACGACTGATCAATACGTCCACTGATCCAGAGCAGATCAATGGATCAGCAGCCAGCAGCACACGCTGGTGCATCGACCCGACACACTGATGATACGGTTCTGACCCTAAAAGGTCAGAGGTCAACTTCTAGGGGACTGCACTACATACTTGAGATTATGTTATATTGTCGTATAGACCAATAGGATGGATCCACAGTGTGTGTGTGTGTGTGTGTGTGTGTGTGTGTGTGTGTGTGTGTGTGTGTGTGTGTGTGTGTGTGTGTGTGTGTGTGTGTGTGTGTGTGTGTGTGTGTGTGTGTGTGTTTATGTAACCGGTTACTCATGAAGCACTCCTACTCACCACCACCACCAGCAGCGGCATCTCACTTATTAGTCACATCCCAGCATCTGATGGAGCGTTAATGAGTACCGCCCACCGGACCGCTGAGCCTTCAGCTAACACAGCGCAGAGCTAACCTTCACAACGAGAACACAGGCTATAGCTAACATTCTTAGAGCTAGCAGATCTTATAGTGAACACATGCTATAGCTAACCGACTTATAGCTAGTAGATCGTCTAGTGAACACATGCTTTAGCTAACATTCTAAGAGCTAGCAGATCTTCTAGCAAACACATGCTAATGCTACACATCCCATGGCCAACATACTTATGGCTAGCCCACGGATAGAGAACCCATGCTACAGCTAACTTACTTATAGCTAGCACATCTTCTGGCTAACGCATGCTATAGCTGGGGGGGGGGGGGGGGGGGGGCAGATAGTCTAGGGTGTTAGACACTAGTATCTCGTCGTATTGACATTATACCTTACAACTAGCCATACCGCTATAAATAGCTTTTACAGGAGGTGTACAGGTGCATTCTGGGTAAAGGGATTTCAGGTGATCCAGGTGAAAACAGGAGGGATTTCACGGTGACAACGTCTGGCTGCAGTGCTAAAGAGAGACGCACCAAGAAGACAGACAGACAGTGTGCGAGACAGAGCCCACCGGCTGGCACCCTAGGTGGTCTTACAACACACACACACACACACACACACACACACACACACACACACACACACACACACACACACACACACACACACACACACACACACACACACACACACACACACACACACACACACACACACACACACACAGCTGCAACGACTCATAACCACATCATATTTAGATAATTCTGGCTTCAGAACCCTCCGGTTCTTGAGGTATGTCAGAAAGCTTCTAGTAATGGACCACTTTATCCACGCTCCGTGGCTGCTTTAGTTTTGTTGCGGCGTTCCAGAAGAAGTGTTCCAGAATTAGGGCTCATATTCTCTCTGCGTCACATCTAAAGAGTTTCATTCACCTGTACGAGAACAGATCGTCTCCTCTTTCTACATGCAACTCGAGACTCTCAGGGATGTTTGATTACTGACGCAGGCTTTTACTTGTCTATTAATAACTTAGAGAGGAACACGATTGACTAAATTCTTCTGGATCATACAATCCATCTTTTCCACTAAGTGTGCCAAAAACTGAAAACCACAACCACTTGTGAAAACATTTTCTCCGCCTCATCAATGTAGTCTCTACTAAAACAACCAGATGTGCTGTGATCCCGCTGGCCTTCTCTCCACCAATCCACACTCATCACTCCGTCCTTAGTCCCGCCCCACCGGTGCTGTGATCCCGCTGGCGCCTTCTCTCCACCAATCCACACTCATCACTCCGTCCTTAGTCCCGCCCCACCGGTGCTGTGATCCCGCTGGCGCCTTCTCTCCACCAATCCACACTCATCACTCCGTCCTTAGTCCCGCCCCTGTTATCCCACTGGCCTTCTCTCCTCCAATCCACACTCATCACTCCGTCCTTAGTCCCGCCCCACCGGTGCTGTGATCCCGCTGGCGCCTTCTCTCCACCAATCCACACTCATCACTCCGTCCTTAGTCCCGCCCCACCGGTGGGTACGTTGCTCAGAGAGCACATTCATCTCTGAATGTGGTTTCTGGTCTTTAAAAAGTGATCAATGCTCTGTCCAATCAGAGCATTGTCTGTCTGTCCAATCAGAGCACAGGCCGAGACCACCCACACTAGCGCAGCATCAGACGCCTAAACACTCCATCAGAGACAGTCTCCAGGGTCTCCAGGGATGGTCTCCAGGGTCTGTCACGCGCTGTCCATCCACAGAGAACATACCGGTAACTACTGCAGGCCCCTCACCATATTACAACCATTTGGGGGTGCCTATGCATATGTATTGCAATTCTGTAAAAACTGTGAGAAGATGTGATTTTATCTTTTGTGGGGTTTAATGTTCGGATCCACTTTTCCCAACCTTCCCACTGACAGAAGGAGACACTCCTCTGGAAGCTTGAGGAGCACAGCTCCTCTCTGGCAGGACAGTCCCAGAACTGGATCCACACTCCGAGGAGGTGGACCGTTCCAGCTAACCTGGGGGGGGAATTCAGTTGTCTCAATGTTTCTAGAGACCGTTCCAACTGTTTTACAGGCTTGTGGAAAAAGAAGATGTATTGAGCAGTTGTGCCACCGATATGATTGAATAGAAAGTTCACAGAGTTGGTAAATTCCTGAAGTCGTGTAAGGTTGGAAACACGGTAGCCAAAACACAGTCTTCTGAGGAAATAAATCATTCGCAGCATGTCAAACACAAAAGGCACATTGTATACTGTGTCACAAAGTTCAGGCTCACCAGGGAACTAAGATCTGACAAAGATTAGCATTTGAAGTTCTCTCTGCCAATACAAATATTTGGAATATAAACCTCCACGATTCCACTTCCAAATTTCCTAAAACGATAAACCATGTTTCATAACGTTTTCCAGAAGGCCTCTTTCCTCATACTATAATAAAGAGGTTAAGAGCGTCATCGAAGCTCAGAGGAACTCTGAGCTTCTAGTGATCTCCACTCGGCTCAGCAGCTCTCTGTGGAAGGAGCGGTCAACACTTGAGGGAGCAGCTAGTGTTCTCCACTCGGCTCAGCATCTCTCTGTGGAAGGAGCGGTCAACACTTGAGGGAGCAGCTGCTGACAGACTCGACCAGAGATGATGGAGATCTTCTAGAGACATTCCATAGGGTTCTTCTCAGGTTAACAAAGTGTTGTCCTGTTTAATTGCCAGGGAAGTGTTCACATGCAAGGAATTTGGTGGTGGTGTGTGGGTGCTATGAAGAATAAACGCAACACTGAAAACCTTTCTTAGGACTTTGGACCCCCTTCCTCCGAGGCATTATGAGGGAAAATAAACTCCTTGGAAAGATTTGCGGTTTCCTGGAGTGAGATCAGAGAGAGGGCATTGAAACACTGAGTGCTGTTCAAACAGGAGCCCACGGTCAGGTCTCAGGTCTGACGCTGGTTCGCAGTTTGATCAGAATCTGAGCGTGATCTGGGAGGCCCGGGGTCTCTCCACCTCGGGCCTGGCCTTCACCACAGCATCCACAGCACTTCTGGAAACCTCTCTGACAGACAGACATTTTACCGTGTCAGCTAATTTCGTCTGAAACGGGATTTAGTGATTGACAGGTCTGAGTGGGCGGGCACAAAATTCCAACCACTTGTTACATTGATTACACCGACGTGGGTTCCAGGGAGGGCTCTGGCTACCGCTAATCAAACCCTGATGGATCAATAGGCATCCCTGCTAGGTGCAGCCCCTTCCTACTTTCTGTTCACTACGCTTTGGCCATTTAGCCGAGTTCTGTGACTTCATCGTATTGGAAAGCTTGACTTCAGAACCAGGAATATGGATTCCAGCAGGACATCTGTGAACTGTATGAAGATAAAGACAGCTGTCACCCATGGTTCTAACGGTGTGAGGCTGGAGAAATCCCTTCACAGCATGTCTAGCTAAGCTCAGATAAAATGATCTAAGTCCAGCTAAGATAAGATAAGCTACGATAAAATGATCTAAGGCAAGCTAAGATAAGATAAGCTAAGATAAAATGATCTAAGGCAAGCTAAGATAAGATAAGCTAAGATAAAATGATCTAAGACAAGCTAAGATAAGAATTTTGGGTAAAACGAATATTAACCAATGAATACAGAGTTATAATTACAATATAAGTAAGATAAGATAAAACTTCATTATTCCCAGAGGGGAAATTCAGGAAACGAATGTTCACAAATACACCGCATATGATAAACTAAATCCACCGTATTCCCCATTACTCATAGTTATAGGTTATGTGGTAGAGGACCTCTGGACTAGAGGGTGCTGGCCCCCGTCTCGCCCAGGGGCCAGTAGAGATGCCGGGGCCCTTCCTGGCCCTGGGAACCTGGGCTCCTGTCACTCCTCGTTACCCCCTCCTGGGGCCTGAAGCCCAGCCTTTGAGCCTCACCCCAGGGGGTGCGGGGCCGGGGCTGGAGCCCTCCTGGGGAGCAGAGGTCCAGGCTGGTCTCTGACCGGACGTGGCGATGTGGAGGACCAGAGAGCGCAGTACACTTCCGCTGTGTTTTCTTTACCTCAGCGTCAGGACACCGTCAGGGAGACGAATGTCAATGTTCTAGAGAAGGACTTCAGAATAGTAGCAACACCAGACCACGCCTCGTAACACCAACTTCCTGAAGAAGGTAGTCGTTGCTTTGTTTTAATGGGCTGCTGTACAGGAACGCGCCACAGCCCAGTACTACAGCCCAGTAGCATAGGACACTAGCACAGCATCGTAGCATAGTAGCGACGCGTATCAGTATAGCCCAGTAGCATAGGACACTAGCTCAGCATCGTAGCATAGTAGCGACGCGTATCAGTATAGCACAGTAGCATAGGACACTAGCACAGCATCGTAGCATAGCATAGTAGCGACGCGTATCAGTATAGCACAGTAGCATAGGACACTAGCACAGCATCGTAGCATAGCATAGTAGCGACGCGTATCAGTATAGCACAGTAGCATAACAGCAGCATAGCAGAGTAAAACAGCACAGTAGCACAGCAGTGTAGCACAGCAGAGTAGCATAGCACAACAGCATAAAACAGTAGCATAGCACAGTAGCATCGCATAGCCGCAACAGAACACAGCAATGCTCTTCTGACGTGACAGGGGACATGGCCATATTCTGTGAAGGTTTGTGCTGAAGCGATGTTATAATGTTGGCAGATGTCTTATCTATGGCTGCACATCGATGACATCGACAAGCCTGTCATTGGGTCTCAAAGCACCACACAGATAGCGGGTACTTGAGTCCCAGCCTGATACGAGACACACCCCTCTGGCAGGGAACAGACTGCACTACAGAGAAGACTCACACACCAATTCATTCTCGCTGCCGTGTCATGCAACACACACATACCGACACGCACACACACACACACACACACACACACACACACACCGACACGCTCACACACACACACACACACACATACCGACAGGCTCACACACACACACACACACACACACACACACACACACACACACACACACACACACACCGACATGCACACACACACACACAGTTAGCTGAAACACTAATATGTGTCACTTTCCATAGCTAGTGACAGCCCACATTGTTGCCGGGGGCGACCATCAGAGAAGCAGAAAATGTGCGTGTGTGGCCGTGTGTGAGAGTGAGAGTGTGTGAGTGAGTGTGTGTGTGGCTGAGGTCAGAGATTTGGGGGGGGGGGGGGGGGGGGGGGGGGAAGTCTTTCCAGCTGAGGTAACCTTCCACAGAACGTCCTCTTTCTGTCATCAGAATAAAAACACTTCTATCACAACATGAACGCTTGAGGAAGTCTCTGTCTCTGTCTCTCACCTACATATACAAATTAAAAGGCTCATAATTGAACCTTACCTGTGTCAACAAGAAGCCATCCTTCGCTGTGTAACTAGTGCTGGTCTCTGTTTCATGAAAGAAGACAGAGGTGTCTCTCTCTCTCACCCAGTGCTGCGTGTCATTGGTACCAACATGCCCCGCTAGCATAAAGAAACCTCCTCCATTCCTCCGGTCACGATAGAACAATGAGCCGGTGCCATGTTGTTCTTAAGAGCGCTCCGCGTCACAGGGCGACGACAGAGCCACAATAGGACGCTTGTTCTGTTCCAACTGAGTTATGCAGAGTTCTCCTTTCCAAGCCCAGAGTTGAAGGGACATAATTTCCCTGTCAAATCACTCTGCCCTGTAATGTAGGCCCTGGGGAGATCCTGTCTGTCTGCCTGCCTATCTGCCTGCTTGTCTGTCTGAACAGCAGGTCTCTCTCTCTGAACAGCAGGTGTGTCTCTCTGAACCCCTGTCTCTCTCTCTGAACAGCAGGTCTCTCTCTGAACCCGTCTCTCTCTCTGAACAGCAGGTGTGTCTCTCTGAACCCCTGTCTCTCTCTCTGAACAGCAGGTCTCTCTCTGAACCCCTGTCTCTCTCTCTGAACCCGTCTCTCTCTCTGAACAGCAGGTGTGTCTCTCTGAACCCCTGTCTCTCTCTGAACCCGTCTCTCTCTCTGAACAGCAGGTGTGTCTCTCTGAAACCCTGTCTCTCTCTCTCTCTGAACAGCATGTCTGTCTCTCAGACTGCCTGCCAGTCTGTCTGTCTGTCCCCCGTCCCCCCAGACAGTCAGAAGGAGGGCAGGTCTCCTGAGATGGACCACACGATGCTGACCCAGTTAGAGAAAGACACCGCTCACCCAGATACCAGTCTTACCAGTACGAGCTCCTTAAACACGTGATCAACAGGTGGAACCGTTGTTGTTCAAATATATATAATAATAATAATATATTGACACGTAAACATTTACATTGTTTGGTCATCTCAACTTTTGACTGGGAGGTTATGCTTTATGCTAATGATGATGACGATGGAGGACCGCCCAGATCCAGTGTAGCTCTTATCCTATTGGTCCTCGGGCCACCACACACACACAGACTGGTCACACACACACACACACACACACACACACACACACACACACACACACACACACACACACACACACACACACACACACACACACACACACACACACACACACACACACACACACACACCTTACTGTATCTCCTAGCATGTTAATCCTGCACGCGATGAGCTAGCCAACCATCTGGCCGCTCACCATAAGGGAGGGGCTCTCTGCTGGTGTTAATATGATTAGTGGACTCCTCCTACACCTTCACCTCCACACCACCTCCTCCTCCTCCTCCTCCTCATCCTCCTCCTCCTCCTCCTGCTGCTGCTCTGCTCCTCAACCTCAACAAAATAATTATTACAAAAATGGCTGAACTCATTTCATGGCCGCAGTTTCTATGTTGAGATAGTCTATGGTATAACCATGGCAACGTGACTTTATGGCAACATGATTTAAACGCCTACTTATATGTATGTATGAGGTAAGTTGGTCCATCTTCCTCATCTGATATCTGTTACACTGATTATTATATCCAAAAACTGCTTATACCTTTACTATTGATAATTTAGCAGATGTGCAGAGACAGGTCATTAAAGAGCAGGTAGGGGTCAGACAGTACAGAGACAGGTCATTAAGGAGCAGGTAGGGGTCAGACAGTACAGAGACGGGTCATTAAGGAGCAGGTAGGGGTCAGACAGTACAGAGACAGGTCATTAAGGAGCAGGTAGGGGTCAGACAGTACAGAGACGGGTCATTAAGGAGCAGGTAGGGGTTAGACAGTACAGAGACGGGTCATTAAGGATTAGGTAGGGGTTAGACAGTACAGAGACAGGTCATTAAGGAGCAGGTAGGGGTTAGACAGTACAGAGACGGGTCATTAAGGAGCAGGTAGGGGTTAGAGAGTACAGAGACTGGTCATTAAGGAGCAGGTAGGGGTTAGACAGTACAGAGACAGGTCATTAAGGAGCAGGTAGGGGTTAGACAGTACAGAGACAGGTCATTAAGGAGCAGGTAGGGGTTAGACAGTACAGAGACAGGTCATTAAGGAGCAGGTAGGGGTCAGACAGTACAGAGACAGGTCATTAAGGAGCAGGTAGGGGTTAGACAGTACAGAGACAGGTCATTAAGGAGCAGGTAGGGTTACAGTGGATACAGAGCTAGCTGTTTAGCTGAACTTGTGATGGTAGCTGTTTAGCTAACCTAACGCTGCTAGAAGTTTCGCGGCGCTAGCTGTTTAGCTGCTTGCCTGGCAGTGCTAAGTCATGCAGGCAGATCAGGAGCCTCCAGCTGTCATTAAGGAGATCCCAGCTAGTGGATTAAGTGATTTGTCCAACACTCAGGCCTTTCTCTGTCAGGGTTACACCGGTTTACACAACACACACACAGAGACAGCCTCCGCTGCTGGGGAGGCATCCTTTGAATGCCTTTACATAATGACAGTCACACGTTCTCTAAGAACACTTGACACTAGATAGAGGACTTAGCCAACGCCTCTTGATTCTAGAACAGCCTTCTAGAATACGTGGCCTGTTAGTCTGTTGATTTGTCCAAGTCACGACCAATCCTCTCACTGCTAATGCCCGGCCCCTCCCCCACGTCCGTTGCCCTGGTAACGGACAGGCTGCATCAGCATCACCGGATCACCTGTCCCCAGGTGATCCGGTCTCATCTCGTTATCAATCAAACTTTATTCGTAAAGCATAAAAGAACAACACAACATGCTGAGAAGAAAGAGAACAAGGAAATTAATCTGAATCACATATCACTTCGCCTTTTATCTGGACTGTTGATTGCCCGTTGCCATGGAGATGGTTCAGCGCATGGCAACAGCAGATTCATCTGACATAACAGGGAGGGGGGGGGGGGGGGGGGGAGCTATAGTTGACCAAAGTGAACAAAACTAGCCAATCCGGTTTGGCGTTTGCCAGATTGTGTTACCGTGCTGAGGAACACGATGTAACCAGGACAGAAAAAACATGTTGTGCTGATTTAGTCGGTCAATGTGATTTATTATAAAAGGAGTCTGTGAACTCTGACAGAGTTGTGAAAGTATGAAACGTAAAACTTGACTCAGCATGGTGTAGATACTAAGATAAAACTACTTTGGTGAACCATCTGAATACACACACTTGCACGTGTGTGTGTGTACAGACACCTGCAGTATCATGCAACACCTGTAATAATCCAGAGTGATAATAATCTGACATGGGAGAGGATCCCATCCCCTCTCCACCAACACACACTGTTCGGACAATAAGCTGCTGGGACTGGAGGGAGGGAGAGAGAGAGAGAGAGAGAGAGAGAGAGAGAGAGAGAGAGAGGAGAGAGAGAGAGAGAGAGAGAGAGAGAGAGAGAGAGAGAGAGAGAGAGAGAGAGAGAGAGAGAGAGAGAGAGAGAGAGAGAGAGAGAGAGAGAGAGAGAGAGAGAGAGAGAGAGAGGAGACATAGGGGAGGTCGCAGACACCTCTACATCACTGCCTTGCTCAGGGACATGAGGTTGACGTTGGGCTGGAACCACCTTGACATCATGCCACTAGTCAACAACACAGAACACAACAAGCAGGACTTCCACCACCCTGAGTGAGTGAGTGAGGTTTCCAGGGGACTCAATGACATCATTACCCGCCCCATCACAGACAAGATGGCCGACAGAAAGCAGGATGTTTGCGTTTCCCGCCAACTCTTGTCTTAAGCCCTACATACACTTGGGGTGACTTTGAACTTTAACCTTCACGTTAAAATCAATCCACCAGTAGATGGATCTGTCCTCTGATCCGCTCGATGTCTCGTCACGGCTTTAATAAACTCAGACGGCCATCAGAGATAATCATGATGTATTCTGATTTAACAATTATCTGATAACAAACGCCAGGCTGATAAATGCAATCAATACACTCAAAACCACAGTGTGTGTGTGTGTGTGTGTGTGTGTGTGTGTGTCTCAGGTGAGGGGGGCTCAGGTGTGTGTGGGTAATGAGATCTCTCCCCTGGGCGGGAGGAGGAGGAGGAATAAGGAGGACTTTGTGAGCTACCTCTGTGATCTGATCTGATTCTGGGTCATAGTAGCTTTTTAAAGCTCGTGTGCCCCGCAGGAACCTCCTGCTAAATGGGTCTGGTGGAGGGGTTCAACCCGGAGTTAACAGCCCGTAAACCCACTAAACACGTCCGGAGTGGTCAAAGGTGACAGGTGACACTTCTGGGAACGATGGGCTAACCTTCCCAGTTCTAAAGTCCCTCGGGTTCTCTAGTCGTGGTTCCCTGAGGCGAGGCACGTCGCTAGCGGCGCCACAAAGTTAGCCGTCCGTCGAGGGTCGGGAGCGAAATTCCCCGCAGAACAAAACCCCGTTTGTTCGATTATTGTTCCGACCAGCTCGCTATGTGGAAAAACAATCCGCCGCACATGACGGCACGCCAGCATCGTTTCTGCCCCAGCAGTCACCCCCGGGAGACTGGTCCGGACGGGATGGGGTCTGGATCGCACTCATCTCTCAACAGGTGACAGGGCGATACACCGACGGGCTGCTTGCTTTGGTTTGTGAGGAGACGGCCAACAACTTGTAGCAGAGAGACGAGAGAGGGTTCGGGACTCACCTTGATCCATTTCTGAGCCTCCAGAAACGCGGGGTCGGCGGCGTTCGGGGCGCTCGGCTGCGAGACGGGATGGTGCTGCTGATGCGGGATTCCTCCGTCTGCAACAGGACTTGCCATTTGCGAGGAAAAGAAGAGCCGTCAGAATGCAGCGTAGGCCTAGTCTGAGTATAATGGACCCCGAACACCACGTTAATCCACCAACACGAGACTCTCACTAAACCCCGTCCCCCCACTCTCGTGTCCGGCTGAGTGTGTGTGTGTGTGTGTGTGTGTGTGTGTGTGTGTGTGTGTGTGTGTGTGTGTGTGTTGTGTGTCGCAGCCCGGCGGTGTGTGTGCGCCTCGTTATCTCCACGCTATGTTCCCCGGTGTGTCTGTGGACTCAACCGCAGTACGATTCGCTCCGACGGCCAAAATTACACCGAGCCGCGCTCCGGCTGCAGCCAATAGGAACGCGCGCGCGCGCACACACGCACACACACACACACACACACATGCACACACGCACGCACGCACACACACGCACGCACACACACACACACACACTGACCCACTAGATAATCACGTACACTGCGACAGATACTGCTTGTTAATAAAATAGTAAGTTAGGTCAAATGGATTCTCCAATAAGATAAAGAGGAACGTATGAAATTATGCTTCACATCAGCCTGTATTTAGTTAGGCAATTTGTTATTAATACAGCTACTGCAAGATGCCACTCAATTGTTTAATAATATTTAAATTACTTTTTAGACTGATCAGAAACTAGCAAACTGTTTAAAAATAAACGGTTGAACGTGAGTAGATATCATATAATCATCAAACGGAGTGTTTTACATGTGGAATACGTTGAACAACAGAAAAGTTATGTCGGTTGAGTTCTCGTTTATAATCTTGTGATTTGCTGACATCTTGTGGACAAACAGAAAGGCTGAAGACAAGTGGGCGGGGTTTGACGTTTGATTGACGGGTGCAGCAACCAGTAATATCTCCCTCAAGTAGTAACCAATCACTTGGAGTTTTAGCAGACCGTTCGGTGGACCATTCGATAAAGTAATAAAACGTGGTTCCTAAAACTTTAAACGTTCAAATGTGACGGAGAATTAGTCAAGGAGGAAAATGATCGTTTAACTATGATAATTAATAACAGAGTGCTGTTATGTTTATACATTTGTTCATTTAAATCGAATAAAAACCTTGATAAGCAGAAGCACCGCCCACCTCTGAAGTTAACGCTTTACTTCCTGGTTTCCCGCGTGGGCTTGTCTGAAGTGGGACTGCTGGGAGTGACAGGTGAGTACTGGAGACAGGTCTTGCTGTAGTGCGAGGACAGGGTCTGTGTTTCTGTCCTGCTGTAGTGAGGTCAGGTCTGTGTTTCTGTCCTGCTGTAGTGAGGACAGGGTCTGTTTATCTGTCCTGCTGTAGTGAGGACAAGTCTGTTTCTCTGTCCTGCTGTAGTGAGGACAGGTCTGTGTTTCTGTCCTGCTGTAGTGAGGACAGGTCTGTGTTTCTGTCCTGCTGTAGTGAGGACAGGTCTGTGTTTCTGTCCTGCTGTAGTGAGGACAGGTCTGTGTTTCTGTCCTGCTGTAGTGAGGACAGGTCTGTGTTTCTGTCCTGCTGTAGTGAGGTCAGGTCTGTGTTTCTGTTATCTATCCTGACGAGGACTGCTGAGGTGAGTGTTTATTAACACAACAATGTAAAGTTACCTGTGTATTAACACAACACTGTAAAGTTACCTGTGTATTAACACAACACTGTAAAGTTACCTGTGTATTAACACAACAATGTAAAGTTACCTGTGTATTAACACAACACTGTAAAGTTACCTGTGTATTAACACAACACTGTAAAGTTACCTGTGTATTAACACAACAATGTAAAGTTACCTGTGTATTAACACAACAATGTAAAGTTACCTGTGTATTAACACATCAATGTATAATTACTTGTGTGTATTACCTCTACATTAACACAACCCTGTATAAGTATGTGTGTATTCTACATTAACACAACCCTGTAAAAGTGTGTATGTATTCTACATTACACCAACCCTGTATAAATATGTGTGTATTCTACATTAACACTACCCTGTAAAAGTGTGTGTATTCTACATTAACACAACCCTGTAAACGTGTGTGTGTATTCTACATTAACACAACCCTGTAAACGTGTGTGTGTATTCTACATTAACACAACCCTGTAAACGTGTGTGTGTATTCTACATTAACACAACCCTGTAAACGTGTGTGTGTATTCTACATTAACACAACCCTGTAAACGTGTGTGTGTATTCTACATTAACACAACCCTGTAAACGTGTGTGTGTATTCTACATTAACACAACCCTGTAAACGTGTGTGTGTATTGTACATTAACACAACCCTGTAAACGTGTGTGTGTATTCTACATTAACACAACCCTGGAAACGTGTGTGTGTATTGTACATTAACACAACCCTGGAAACGTGTGTGTGTATTCTACATTAACACAACCCTGTAAACGTGTGTGTGTATTCTACATTAACACAACCCTGTAAACGTGTGTGTGTATTCTACATTAACACAACCCTGTAAACGTGTGTGTGTATTCTACATTAACACAACCCTGTAAACGTGTGTGTGTTACCTCTATAGGCATTCATTCGGTCGTTGTGTGTGTTACTTGACTGAATGTCAGCGTAACACAGTAAGGCAAACACCAATATTACATCCTGTAGTAGGACAACAGAGTGTGTGCATAACAACCATTGTGTCGCATTGTGTAGTGAAAACACAATTGATTTTGATTGACAAGTTCAAAGTCCTATCGACTGCCAGGTTTAATTTGGGGGGCACCCAGGGCGGCCAATCACGTTCCGGGGTGGGGGGGGGGGGGCGTGTGCGACCTCTGATAAGCATCATTGATTGGTGGAGACCCTCTGCTCTCTCTCTAGATGTGGCTGCTGTCGGCCCCCCTGGTGTCGGCCCTGGTGTCCGGTCTGCGCCGGGTCTGGATCGGGGCCCTGTGGCGCCGCGGCGCCGCCTGGCTGCTGAGGTGGGCGCGCGGGGCGGCGTGCGCGAGGAGGACGCACGCCTTCGTGTTCTCCCGGTGCACCCACGGCCGAGCTGACAGCGTGCTGGCGACCTTTGACCTGTACGCCGAGTCACACAACACGCTGGCCCTGGGGCAGCGCAGAGGTCGCGCTCACAACCGCTCGCCGCTTCGTTCTTTGGCTTGAAATGTTTGTCACTGTCGAGAGCGGGGCCCGCTCACTTCCTGTTGCCCCATATTTGTTTCGACCAATCATGTGGCTGGAGGCGGGAATCTGTAAGCGCGTGATTGGCTAACACAGACCGGCAGTGGTAAACCGTAAAAAGGCGTCTGTAAAGGTTTCAAATCCACTGCAGGAACCCCCGCGTTATAGAACCCCCCCTCCTGAAAGATCCTCCCACTCGCGCTTCCACGTGTCTGTGGTACAAGAGCTCCGTAACGAACCAGGAAACAAGGCGTAGCTCCGCCCCTGGCACTAGCTCCGCCCCTGGCACGTCTTGGTTTCCGTCCGGGTCTGAGACGAGTCGGCTGCCAACGTTAGCGGCTATGTTAGCGGCTACGTTAGCGGCTACGTTGGCGGCTACGTTAGCGGCTACGTTGGCGGCGTCTTCGCCTCTGTACTGTAGCGGAGCAGGACGCGCGACTGAGGAGTCTCTCCGTCCTCCAGGGGTGGAGTTGGACGAGGTGGTGCAGCGCGCGGCCCCGCGGCGCGTGCTGGAGCTAGGCCTGCACTGCGGTTACAGCGCGGTGCGGATGCTGCGGCTGCTGCCCCCTGCTGGCCGGCTGCTGGCGGTGGAGCTGGACCCCCACGCCTCTGAGCTGGGGGAGGAGCTGATCCTGGTGGCGGGGTTCCAACATCACCAGGTGGGCCTCTGATACATACATACATATATATATACACCACGAGACATAAAGATATGAAATATACGCACAACATCATGTATTTATGTGACCACATATCTTCTGTGTCTTTGGCTGCCAACAGAACAGGCTAACGTGTTTAGCATTTAGTAAAGAGTTTATAATATAATAGAAGGTTTTAGACCATAAAGGGTTTTACTATAATCTATAGAGTGATAATATTAAAGGTTATGACGTGTTATGACATAAGATGCATTGTGTCTCTGTCTCCAGTTCCAGGTGCTGACCTGCAGCTCAGCGGAGGCCATCGCTGGGCTGCGGCCGCGTCTCCATGGCAACCAGGATGAGCAGGAGGAGGCGGGTCTGGACCTGGTCCTGATGGACCACGACCCCCAGCAGTACCTCCCAGACCTGCGGGCCCTGGAGGGGGGGGGGTCTGCTCTGCTCCGGGGGCTGCGTGATCCTGATGGTCTTCCGGGGTCGCGACCCCGCGGTCAGGCAGGAGGTCCTGGATCACGTGGGGGCGCGACCCCAGAGCTACTCCTCCATCAGGACCGGCCGCGGCGGGATGATGGAGGTCTGCTATCGGGAGCAGACGGCTCGCTAGCGGCCTGTCATCAGGTGATGTCATCAGGTGATGTCATCAGGCGATGTCATCAGGCGATGTCATCAGGTGATGTCATCAGGCGACGTCATCAGGCGACGTCATCAGGTGATGTCATCAGGTGATGTCATCAGTTGTTTTGGATTAACTCTAACAACGGTTTACATGTTGTCAACATGTTACTTTCTTTATTCTACGTTTAATTTCAAATTCCTGTTTATTTGGTTAAATGTTTGGTAGAATTGGTTAATAAAATAACAAAATCAACACAGCTTCATCCATTTATCTTTGGAATCTCTGTAAGGAACCTTCTAGAAAGAAATGGGAAGAATTAGTTTAATAGGATTTTAACAGATGAACAGAAAGCTGAACAGCAGTCAACGAAGACAAATATTTATTCTGCTCTTCAAGGTACAACATGTTCTGACATAAGATACTAAAAAAGGAAATATATTTAATAGACTCCTATCGTTTACAAAATATTGGATGCAATACTCGAACACACCACACGAGGGAGCCAGATGATTAAGTTCAGAGGATGAAATCTTGTAGGCCAGAATGAACGGAGAGCGTGAACAGTAGTAGTAATAGCATATGTGTATCCATATTATGTATCTGACTTTTTGTAATTGACTCAATTCATATTTTTCTTTTGGCTTCTCTTTTCACCTGCTTTAGCAATGTACACGTTTGTTTCCCATGCCAATAAAGCTTTTTCAAATTTGAATTTGAGACTTTGGAGGAGACTATGGATACACACCGCGACATCAGCTGACGTAAACACCACCCAACTCCACCTCATCCCCTACCTCCACCCAACTCCACCTCATCCCCTACCTCCACCTCACCCCTACCTCCTCCTCACCTCCACCTCCACCCCACCCCCACCTCCACCTCACCCCTACCTCCTCCTCACCCCCTACCTCCCTGACTGCTGGAAAATTCCAATTTAAAAGAGTTTGAGGTCTTCCTCCCCCCCCTCCTTTCTCCCCCACCACCTCCCCCTTCCTCCCCCATGGTCATGAAGCGCTCTCTGTGTGTGTATGTAAACACCTCTCAATTAAAAATCACTCCCTAAAAGACCCAGCTTCCCGGACCCCGGGCCCCCACACACACACACACACACACACACACACACACACACACACACACACACACACACACACACACACACACACACACACACACACACACACACACACACACACACACACACACAAAGCCTCTTCAGACCAAGCCACAGACCAGCTGGGAACGGCTGGCAGGCCGTTCACACGGATGTTTGTGTGTGAGTGTGTGTGTGTGTGTGTTAGGGTGTGTGTGTGTGTGTGTTAGTGTGTGTGTTAGGGTGGGTGTTAGTGTGTGTTAGTGTGTGTGTGTATGAGAGAGGGTGTGTGTGTGCGTGTGTGGGTGTGAATTTTAGATTTCAAGTTAATAACCTTACGTTAAATATGACATATTTGTGTAATTCAAATGTCATCAAGTAAAAATGCACAATCGACAACATTTCCACCGTAGAACTACAAATATTCAAGAATAAATACTAAAATAATGAATGATGAATAATGAATAGTGAATAAAGTTTATCCTCATCACTTTCAATTCATCAGTTCACAACAATGAGGACCTGAATGTGGTGTTTAATAACAGCTCTAAATGTGATGTTTAATAACAGCTCTAAATGTGATGTTTAATAACAGCTCTAAATGTGAGGTTTAATAACAGCTCTAAATGGGATGTTTAATAACAGCTCTAAATGTGATGTTTAATAACAGCTCTAAATTTGAGGTTTAATAACAGCTCTAAATGTGATGTTTAATAACAGCTCTAAATGGGATGTTTAATAACAGCTCTAAATGGGATGTTTAATAACAGCTCTAAATGTGATGTTTAATAACAGCTCTAAATGTGATGTTTAATAACAGCTCTAAATGTGATGTTTAATAACAGCTCTGAATGTGATGTTTAATAACAGCTCTGAATGTGATGTTTAATAACAGCTCTAAATGTGATGTTTAATAACAGCTCTAAATGTGATGTTTAATAACAGCTCTAAATGTGATGTTTAATAACAGCTCTAAATGTGATGTTTAATAACAGCTCTGAATGTGATGTTTAATAACAGCTCTAAATGTGATGTTTAATAACAGCTCTAAATGTGATGTTTAATAACAGCTCTGAATGGGATGTTTAATAACAGCTCTGAATGTGATGTTTAATAACAGCTCTGAATGTGATGTTTAATAACAGCTCTGAATGGGATGTTTAATAACAGCTCTAAATGGGATGTTTAATAACAGCTCTGAATGTGATGTTTAATAACAGCTCTAAATGTGATGTTTAATAACAGCTCTGAATGTGATGTTTAATAACAGCTCTAAATGTGATGTTTAATAACAGCTCTAAATGTGATGTTTAATAACAGCTCTAAATGTGATGTTTAATAACAGCTCTAAATGTGATGTTTAATAACAGCTCTAAATGTGATGTTTAATAACAGCTCTAAATGTGATGTTTAATAACAGCTGTAAATGTGATGTTTAATAACAGCTCTGAGGTGGACCTAAATGTGATGCTCAGGAGAGCAGGTGGTACTGCGCAGTACAGTACCTTGTTTGTGTCTCCAAGCAGAAAGAACACAATAAACCATTCTATGGATTTCCCTCCCCAGCCGCCTGCGTGGTTTAACTTTCTCAAACCACGTGTCGCCAGAGAAAAGGCTTGTTTCCAGCACCACCACAGTTTGAGTGCCTTGGAAAAGTCTTGAGTAGCCGAACATCGACAACACGCTCTCTTTCCATTGACCTTTTTATGTATTATTCAGCCCAGCAGCTCTACAGCGGCGCTATGGATCGCAGCGTTGTGAAGCGTGTTGCGCATTCGATTGTAAGCCTGTTGTTTTATTATTGGATCAGTTGTGTTTCTGCATCCTCAGCTGACGCATCGATCTGCACAGAACACACACTATCCCAGAAGCCCTTCAGTAGTTAGCACAGAAACACAGATCTGGTTCATACTCAAACTTCACTCCCCAGAGGAGAGGAGAGGAGGAGAGTGATGAGAGGAGAGGAGAGGAGAAAGGAGGCAAGGAGAGGGATGAGAGGAGAGGGGGGAGGTGAGGGGAGAAAAGGGAGATAGGGAATGCACAGAGAGGGGAGGAGAGGTGATTGAGGGAAGGACAGGGAAAATGGAGGGGGATAGGAGGAGAAAAGAGGAGAAAGGAGGCGAGGATGGTGGAGACGAGGGTAGGATGACAGGCGAGGAGAGATTGAAGGATAGAAAGAGAGCAACAGAAAGAAGAACGAGAAAGTACAGAGAAGCGACTGAAAGAGAAAGACGAAGAGAGAGATTTCTGCAGCCTGCATAGCACACACATACATGACTAATATCCATATTATACATGCATACATCAGGACGCATTAGACACACATGAGTAGACGCCGCTAAGCTGCACATCTGTTGTTATGCAGATGAAATCCACACAATGACGGAGCGATCTGGGAGTCCCTGCCACATGCCTGTGAGGAAGGAAGGCCGACTCCATGGAGACTCACCGAGGGGGACAGTACTCTTATCGCCTGGTTCAGCAGACACACAGGACGAAGGGAGGAAAAGAGACCGGGGATGCCGGGCATTCGCTGCCATCCCCGGCGCGGACAGGTCGACCCCAGGAGGGACGGGGAGCGCTGGGCTTATTTCCCAGGAGGGACTGGGAGCGCTGGGCTTATTTCCCAGGAGGGACGGGGAGCGCTGGGCTTATTTCCCAGGAGGGACTGGACCCAAGTGGAGTTAATCAGCGACTCTCCAGCAGTGCTGGGATGCACCTGATAGTACTACACCTAATAAACTGTAGAACTACACCTAATACACTGTAGAACTACACCTAATACACTGTAGAACTACACCTAATATACTGTAGAACTACACCTAACACACTGTAGAACTACACCTAATACACTGTAGAACTACACCTAATACACTGTAGAACTACACCTAATACACTATAGAACTACACCTAATACACTGTAGAACTACACCTAATATACTGTAGAACTACACCTAACACACTGTAGAACTACACCTAACACACTGTAGTACTACACCTAATACACTGTAGAACTACACCTAACACACTGTAGAACTACACCTAACACACTGTAGAACTACACCTAATACACTGTAGAACTACACCTAATACACTGTAGAACTACACCTAATACACTGTAGAACTACACCTAATACACTGTAGAACTACACCTAATACACTGTAGAACTACACCTAATACACTGTAGAACTACACCTAATACACTGTAGAACTACACCTAATACACTGTAGAACTACACCTAATACACTGTAGTACTACACCTAATACACTGTAGAACTACACCTAACACACTGTAGAACTACACCTAATACACTGTAGTACTACACCTAATACACTGTAGAACTACACCTAATACACTGTAGAACTACACCTAACACACTGTAGAACTACACCTAATAAACTGTAGAACTACACCTAATACACGGTAGAACTACACCTAATACACTGTAGAACTACACCTAATACACTGTAGAACTACACCTAACACACTGTAGTACTACACCTAACACACTGTAGTACTACACCTAACACACTGTAGTACTACACCTAATACACTGTAGAACTACACCTAATACACTGTAGAACTACACCTAATACACTGTAGAACTACACCTAATACACTGTAGTACTACACCTAATACACTGTAGAACTACACCTAATACACTGTAAAACTACACCTAATACACTGTAGAACTACACCTAACACACTGTAGAACTACACCTAACACACTGTAGAACTACACCTAACACACTGTAGTACTACACCTAACACACTGTAGTACTACACCTAATACACTGTAGAACTACACCTAATACACTGTAGAACTACACCTAATACACTGTAGAACTACACCTAATACACTGTAGAACTACACCTAATACACTGTAGTACTACACCTAATACACTGTAGTACTACACCTAACACACTGTAGAACTACACCTAATACACTGTAGAACTACACCTAATACACTGTAGAACTACACCTAATACACTGTAGTACTACACCTAATACACTGTAGAACTACACCTAACACACTGTAGAACTACACCTAATACACTGTAGAACTACACCTAATACACGGTAGAACTACACCTAACACACTGTAGAACTACACCTAATACACTGTAGTACTACACCTAATACACTGTAGTACTACACCTAATACACAGTAGAACTACACCTAACACACTGTAGAACTACACCTAACACACTGTAGAACTACACCTAACACACTGTATACTGTACTCAATATACTGGTTACTGTACTCATCACACTGTATATACTGTAGCAATGTACACAACATCTGCTCTACTTACGTACATAAAACAGTAAAGTACTACTCTAAGTATCCTCTCTCTCCCTCCCTCCCTCCCTTCCTCTCTCCCCCTCTCTCTGTGTTTCTGCTGACATCTCGATCTCTCGAGTGCCGTTCCACTTGATTAGTCATGAAGCCTCTCTGCTCTCCTAGCGGTAGCGGCTAATGGCCGCTTTAACCAGCTGCCCTAATGCTTCTTCACCCTGGATATCTCCTCATTATCCCGGACCGGAGAACAGCAGCACCGACATGACTTCTCCTGAGAGAACCGCTCCTGGAGAACCGTACTACAGACCCGACCCAAAACCATCTCTAACCCTGTACCCATGTCCGGTTCTGCTTCTCCCACGCGCCCGCTACGCTGCAGACTGGGGCTCTGCTACCGCTCTGCTAAAGCTGTGCTAAAGCTCTGCTAACGCTGTGCTAACGCTGTGCTACCGCTGTGCTAAAGCTGTGCTACCGCTCTGCTACCGTTCTGCTAACGCTCTGCTACCGCTCTGCTACCGTTCTGCTAACGCTCTGCTACCGCTCTGCTACCGCTCTGCTAACGCTGTGCTACCGCTCTGCTACCGCTCTGCCACCGCTCTGCTAACGCTGTGCTACCGCTCTGCTACCGCTCTGCTACCGCTGTGCTACCGCTCTGCGACCGCTCTGCTACCGCTGTGCTACCGCTGTGCTACCGCTCTGCTACCGCTCTGCTACCGCTCTGCTACCGCTGTGCTACCGCTCTGCTACCGCTGTGCTACCGCTCTGCTAACCGGGCCGGGGGTGAAGGCATTGGCTGTGAGGAGGTTGACCCCGGCATGACATCTGCCACTCCGTTCCACCTTCGCCACGCCAAACCCTGATGCATCATGGGAAATAAGAACCAGCCGGTCCAATGCCGACACTCTGGCACCGCTCCTGGATCTACTGACGTGTTGATTCAGAAGTAGAACATTACGCTTTCAATAGGAATGTGAATAGTGGGATCAGATCTCTCATTCATGTCCCACAGGAAGGCGGAGCAGCTTCCCAGTGTTTTATCAAACAGTGCCGGAGCGAGAGGTAGAATTCCCCCTAATAACGTCCATACTGAATGTGTGTGTGCTCCCATTAGGGAGCGCTGGGACAGAGTGTGTGTGCTCCCATTAGGGAGCGCTGGGACAGAGTGTGTGTGCTCCCATTAAGACAGACAGACAGACAGACAGACAGACAGACAGACAGACAGACAGACAGACAGACAGACAGACAGACAGACAGACAGACAGACAGACAGACAGACAGACAGACAGACAGACAGACAGACAGACAGACAGACAGACAGACAGACAGACAGACAGACAGACAGACAGACAGAGACTATGGCATAATGTTCATTACCACTCTTCCTGAAGCCACCAGTTTGTCCTCCAGGTCTGGTGCGTCTCATCTGCTGACTCATGTCCCAAGTTCCCCCAGGACGCCTGATTGGATAACAGCAACGGTGAGGTCACACACCTTCACACCTTTAAATAACAACAACAACAACAACATGCCAAACACTTCCAGCCCCGACCTCTCCCCCTCTCTCCTTCTCTCCCCATCTCTCCCCCCTCACCCTGGTAGGGGTCCAGGTCCTGGCTCTGGGGCTCTGGGTTATGTGTTGTCTATAAATACAAGCAAGGGACCATAGGGGCCACAGGCTGCTTCCTTCAGATCCGACTCCACTCACCTGCACCTGGTCCATAAGACATCGTCTGGGAGTAATTGGCAGCCCAACAGACAGGTGTGTGCGTGTGCGTGTGTGTGTGTGTATATACTGTATATATATTTTTTTCCTAACTACTAGAAAGACTTTATTTGTGTATATTTCTGTGTGTTTGTGTTTGTTTCTGTGTATTTGTGTTTGTTTGTGTGTATTTGTGTTTATTGGTGTATATTTGTATGTGGTATGTGTATTTGTGTGTGTTTGCGTGTGTCTGTGTGTATTTGTTTATAATTTCCGTAATAGAGGAAATCAAATGGTCAATACCGTTTTAAATGTGGATATATTACTGTTGGATTGTACTGGATAATACGTTGCATTTATTGATTTGTTGTTTAGAATCAATACATTGTTGGAGTGGTGATTGGAGAGAGAGAGAGAGAGAGAGAGAGAGAGAGAGAGAGAGAGAGAGAGAGAGAGAGAGAGAGAGAGAGAGAGAGAGAGAGAGAGAGAGAGAGAGAGAGGAGGAAAGGAGAGGAGGGGAGGAGAGGAGGAAGGGGGAGAGAAGGAGAGGAGAGGAGGAGAGGAGAGGAGGAGAGGAGGAAGGGGGAGAGAAGAAGAGGAGAGGAGAGAATGAGAGGAGGAAGGGGGAGAGAAGGAGAGGAGGAGAGGAGAGGAGGAAGGGGGAGAGAAGGAGAGCGGTGGGGGTGTTGAGGCATCAAAAGGCAGGCATCCTATTGGCCGTTGTGTTGCTGACAGCCTCACAGACAGCAGGGAGAGAGGAGGTAATGAACCAGATAAAATGTTAGAAACCACTTCCTCAAAGGCTGCACTGTGTGTGTGTGTGTGTGTGTGTGTGTGTGTGTGTGTGTGTGTGTGTGTGTGTGTGTGTGTGTGTGTGTGTGTGTGTGTGTGTGTGTGTGTGTGTGTGTGTGTGTGTGTGTGTGTGTGTGTGTGTGTGTGTGTCTTTCTGGTGGAAAATAGCCAAATGGCCGCCGGTAAATAACATCTTGTCTGGTGCACCAGAACACACACACACACAGACACACACAGACACACACAGACACACACACACACACACAGACAGACAGGCAGTACTACAGAACCAGGCGGTACTACAGAACCAGGCGGTACTACAGAACCAGATGGTACTACAGAACCAGGCAGTACTACAGAACCAGGCGGTACTAGAGAACCAGATGGTACTACAAAACCAGGCAGTACTACAGAACCAGGCGGTACTACAGAACCAGATGGTACTACAGAACCAGGCGGTACTACAGAACCAGGCGCTAGGATAGAACCAGGCTGTAAGCCTCCATTCTGTTACCTCACACTGCCTCTGCGTGAACCATAACCCCACTGGTCTCTGTCTGTATTACCAGTATCACCACTAGAGATGAACACTGCTAAAACCTCAATAAACACTACCACACAGCAAAATCAAAAGTGTTGTATTTTCAGTGTTAGGGTTGAGTGTAAAAATATAGAGTTATTTCAACTCAGGTTTAGTGTTAATCAACTACAAGAGAGTTATTCTACAAAAAGAGTTGGTGTTAATACAGGGAGTCAAATGTCTTATTCTGCAAACAACTCTACAGTGTTGATTTTACAATACAGCTAGTGTTAGCCGTTACTCCCAGAAGTCTGCATGTGATCGTTTGAAAGAGGCGGGAGACTAACGTTAGTTAATAGCCAGACAGACACTCTGACTATTTTCTGTGGACTGGACATGTAAGGACATCACTCCAAGTGTGACTAGGAAGATTTGTGTGTAAGTATGTCCAAGCAAATGTCTATACATTACATTTTGATACCCAGTAGTGTGGATTTCTACAAGTAATGTTAACGTTGGCAAAGGTTTACTATCCTTGTTGGTTAGCTAAAATTAGCTAGCTATCCAGCTCACCATGGTTAGCTAACAGAATAGCATAAAAGAATGTTTAGCTAGCCAAATACTCTGTAGCCAAGTAGGATGAATAGTGATATTTTTCTCATTAAGAAATTAGAATAATCAACAGACTGGTCCCGTCATGGCTAAAATTACCGAAGCTAACATTAAATCACAAAATAAGTGCAATGCTGTTATTTTTAGATTTAGTAACAACTCCACGCTGTATTACAGTGGGTTAATGTGGGTAACGTAGTAACTAGCTAGCTAGCTAAGTCTAATGTGATATCGTGACTAGCGTTATATTATGAACCTTGATTGCTGTATTGGTAGAGCACAGACTTTTATTTTGAAGGAGGCTGCTTAGCTAGCTAGCTAGCTAGCTATGTTGTTAACTATTTTCTTCTCTTTTCGTTTTTACTGCTATTTCGACCACATGTGTTAATTAAATTGTTTAAACAAGCATTTTGGGTTTCATATTAAGGTTAGACCCTTTTAAATTAAGGGAAATGTCTGGGGGTTATCGCGAAAGTATCGACAGCATTTTATTTTGACCGCACTGTTCCGTTAGCTTTACTTCCTCTTTGTGTTGGGACTTTTTGCGGTAAGCCACGTGTCTACTCTGCTCTTTCGTTTTTTTGGTTGAAATGTAAAGTTAAGTTATTTAAAACACACGGAAAGTTTGTGTTTTAACATTTTTACATCATCTACTTGCAATTTAAGTTACTTTCATGAATAAATCTGCGTTTTAGTAAAGACGTGCGGCTAACGTTAGGTAGGCCTTAGCTAGAATGTTCAGTCAATAATGTTTGCTAGCATTTGTGTGTGTCGATATCACGCGTGACCAGACAAACACAAATGTAAGAGGCCGAAGGAGTAGAGTCATTGAGAAATTCTAAATGTCAAAAATGTCTACACAATGGAGATATGAAGAGATTTGCACACTTGCTGTTCTGGCCGACACTAAAACGTTAAATAGACGGTCTCGACTGTGCCACTCAGGCTCTTTTAAGTTAAAGGAATACGCCACCGTTTGTTGAAATTGGGTTATTCACCGTCTCCTCTATTTTTAAATAGGGTCACTTTTACTAAGGATACCATTCATTGCAACGGCACCGCCGGACAAGGACAATGCATGCACTGAGACAAAAATGCGTTTCCCACCTATATAAATATAGAGGAGATGGTGAATAACCCAATTCAACAAACTGTGGCGTATTCCTTTAACGATAGGAGAGGCGTTTTTTGATTTAAAATAATACAAGGCAGAATGATAGGATGATCCCTTCAACATGGGCGCTCAATGCAATCTTCGCAGAAGTCAAGGTGCTGCCACTCTCCCAAATTACCCGCATTATGTTAACACGTCCCACACAGACAATTTCCTCAAGGGTAGGGACACGCATTCTCCAGGTCAGATTCTCTGGACATTTTTTTTTTAGTATGAAAGGGCCTTAAGTGACTTAAAATATTAGATGTCACATAAGCATGAAGCAAATTTATTTGATTTAGTCAGACACTGTTGGGGCCAGGTGGTATAGTAAAGGCAAGGGAACAAAAAAAAAGTTGTAGACTTTTCATGAATGTTTGTTGTTTTCTTTGTAGGACAAAATGTTAGTCAAGGTGAGATTTGGTTCAAGTCAGAAATATGTGAAGGTGGCAGAGACCGAAGGCGGCTATGAAGACTACAATACATTTATTCAGAAAGGTTGGTACTACTTTTTTTATTACACAGTCGTATCTGTTTGGAGTGAACTAATTATTTGCTTGAATGTCAGTTCATGTTATAATGTGATTTTAATATTAATTTAACAGTTATATAAAGTATTCTGCACACTGCTCAGAAATTATAATAAGTGTCAATATAAGTTTACAAAGGACCATTTTTTCTAAATCTGATATTCTCTCAGTAATAGGAAAGCTAGGTCTTCCTGTACAGACAGAGTTGCACTTGACAGATAAATCAGGGACAGAGGTGGATGCAGATGTGTTTGAGGAACTTTTACAAGCAGGGGACCTTACCATCAATGTGTCGACAGAAAGGTCTACAGGTAAGACTTAGCTCTGTTAGGGAAAAATGAGGATCGTGAACTGTATGTACTGTTTTACTGATGAGTATTGTAGAGATGTGAAGGTTTAACCAATTTGTTTGTGTATTTCTTTTAACTGTCTTGCAGTTGTGCTTCAACAAGATCTAGCAGAAATTTCTTTTCAGTCGAATGTGTCGGACACCTTATCCTCTGTGCCATCTGATTCATCTGATGCAACAATAATTCTTGAGAAAGATAGGGGAATGAAAAGGACCCACGCCGATCGGGAATCAGCAGAAGCGGTATATAGCTAATAACATTTTTTTAAATGTATGACATTAGTTTATAAAACTGAAACACAAAGATATTGTGCAGACGAGCTGTGGTCTTGTTGCAGTAAAGGTAAACATGATAACTTATTGTCTGATTCTTTTTATTTTTAGATGGTGAGAGATATTCTTCAGTCCAAGCCAGGTGGAGAAAAAGTGTTGCATGAATATGACAAAACGAAGACACTGACGGATGGTACACGGCGACATATGATAAACCTACTGGTGGCTGACATGATTGAAGTTCATGGGTAAGCATTTTATGTTCACTGCTGCCAATCTGAAATCAACAAATATTTTTTCATAGAATAAGATGTGCACTTGTTAAAGAACCCTGTTCCATTATTAAAAGCTATTTAATTATTGTGGTCTCCTATTGCTCATTAAAAATGGGCTTATGCTAACAGATTTGTGGCAGAATAATTAAACAAAACTTGGTACCGGAGCAAAAAAGTAATCTCTGGAGCAAAACTATTGAAGCAATTAAGTTATACAAATTAATTAGCCAATGGGATCACATCCCTGAAAAAAAAAAACTTAGTCTTAGTCTTTTTTTTTTTGCTTTATTCTTAATAATAAAAATAATTCTTATTTTAGTTTGACATTTAAGATGCTTTGATTATTTGACACAAAAGCTAATTTCTATACTTGTATAAAAAATTTTAAAGCTTGAAAAAGACTGTTTTTCTACTTTTAAAGGAGGATCCCACCAACCTATGTGCGAACAAAATACGCTCTTGGCATCATCACCCTATTTCCTTACCTCAGTGATCCTTACTCAAAAAATGGATATGTAAGTTTGTAAATGAATGGCTTATACTATAATTTATGCAGGGAGGTTATTCAGAATTTTACTTGTATTGACCCATCAGTTATGTTTAGTTTTATTCTTTCTTCTCTAATTTTACAGGAGCACTTCTATGATGCTGACAGTGGATCTGGTTATTTGGCCTGGAGGATAAAGACAGTCCAGCGCACCACTGCAGTTCAGTCCCGGAGATGCTCAACCACCACTACCTATAAAGATGGTCCGAAGAGCAAGAGGGATTTTCTCCTAACTGACAAGCAACTGTTTGGCGAGGAATGCCGCGAGGCAATCTCTATATTGAAGCATACAACCGATGAATCTGTTGTCTTAGAGAAAATGAGGGCAACATTTCAATACCGTCAGACACTAGTTCAAGACCAGCAAAACTCCTCAACAGTCCTGGATGTTTTCCCACGTTTTCTCGATACACCCGGCTTGGTAAGAAATGTATATGGTTTAGGCCTAATTTATTTATTTTTGAACAAGTGAACAATGTGTATTTAAGGTTTACACTTTCAGTTAAACAAGCATACAAATACTGAAAATGTGTGGATGGTTGCAAGGACTTAAGGAGTTTCTTTTGTAGATTGACCGAGACTTCACCATGATGTTTGGAGAGGAGGTTTCTGCCAGATTCTTGGCAAAATGGCTCACTTACTTCAAACCCAGGATCCTGGCAGACTGCAAGAATTCTAATGAGTATGTTAAAGACCTCTTGTCTGGGCATCAATCCTCAGATGAGTCTGGTAAGCATTGCTCATTATCCTTTTAAAACATTAATTTAATTTCACATAAGTCTTTCTTACAATCTTCTACTTTGTTCTGCTTTACCCCTAGGCTGGGACAGTGACCTGTCAAGCATCCTACTGCTGGTTCACCTACTTCCCCCTACTGCAAAAGGACCCAAGAAGAGTCCTAAAATTAGCTCACATCAAGCAGTCAAACATGTTGTGAGATATTTGAGGGTATGCAATGTTTTAATATGCTTTTTAATTTAGTTCTTTTCACAAAGCCACTTTTTGTGAAGAGGCGCATACGTTTTAGTAATGTAATGGGCCATTAAAATGGTTCCTCATGGTTCTTTTATTTATTTTTTCAGATTGGCGCCAGTGTTGAGATCTTCCTTGAGAGTTTGGAACCAGGACAGCCCATCCTCCTGTGTGTCGGTGAACAGAAGAACAACCTCCAAAGATTCTACATCATTGTTGACCATAAGGCCATCCCTTGCAAGGCTCAGACATCCCTGGCAGCTTTCGATGAACTCTTCAAGGCCCACTTCGTCTTCAGTGTTAACTACCAAGAATCCCTTAACAGCTTCTACACATTCATCCAAACCACTGTGTTCAACATTGATGTGGGAAGTACCAAGGAAAGTCCCCGTGTGAAGGAGCTCAGAGCAAGACTGCTGAACACAAGTATCTGAGGTGACACACATCCTTGGATGCAAATATGTTGATTTGTTTTATCTGCAAGTTACACCACAGAAGTTCTTCGTTGCTTTGTCAGCATTTGAGATTTTACCATGGTTTATATCCAGGAAAGACATTACGTTTGAAATGTGGACAGCCGGGATGTTCTTCATTATTTTGCACTTATTCAGGGTTCAAGAAACACCTTATTCGTTTGCACCTGGACACTGTTTCAACAAATACTGTTTACAATATGGACTCTCTATTTTGATGAGCATTTCGGTGCTTACTGTATCGAGGAGAGGGATGATTCATTTTCTGTTATTTCTATTGATGAGTTGATTTATTATAGACCCTATGATAAACAGTTCTCTAATGAGATGGATGAAAAAATATACATTGTGCCGCATTGCCATGTTGTGTGACCCGTGGTATTTTGTGTGACCCGTGCTATTGTTTTGTGTGACCCGTACTGTTGTTTTATGTGACCTGTGCTATTGAGGCTGCCAATTAAGACATGCTATTTTTAAGCAAATGCTGTTTGTGGTGGACTTGAAAATACAAGATTTATTTGAACAAACTTTTGTATTGATGTTTTCCTTCTTCGTTAAGTACTAGGAATATGCTGAATTCAAAAGTAAAATTGTACCATGTATAGCATTAGGGATTATAACTCCCTACAGTGTGTTTTTGAAACATAAATCAACTCTACAAGAGTAAAATACGGAGTTTGATTTTAAATCCTTTATAGTGTTATATAGCAGCAACTCTGGTCGGTGATAAAACAGAATATACAAATAGTGTTAAATTTTTACACTGCACACTAGTGTTGTGTAAATTCAACACTGGCCTGTGTTGACCGGTGTTAAATTTCAACTATTGAGAGAGTTGCTGCAACTCTATCACAGTGTTGAGCATTTAACACTTTTAAAAGTGTAGTTTTAACTCAAAATAGTGTGGACCAATATACACACTTTAAAAGTGTTAAATTTAACTATCGGTGTTGAATCAACTCTGCTGATTTTGCTGTGCAGTTAGTTTGAAATATCAATACACCATCCCTGTTTTCTGACATTATCCTCAAACACCATCTTCATTATTATATAAACATTACAAAGATCAGAATATATCCTAAATTATGACAATATTATATGACACAATAATAGTTCATGCATCAGCTCCAGTATACACCATATACATTCTTCTATATTGTGTCAAGGCAGAGGGAAAGGAAGTAGATTGAATAAGAATATCAACATTATTCTACCTGCAGTAGTTCTGTGGTCATTAATGAACCCAGTTTGGCCCCAAGGTCGACACCTCACCTTTTAAAGACTCGCTATGAACGCCGTCAGCTAACAATCCCGCACGGCTGATTGCTGATCAAGGCTCATTTGCATATTCATGATATGCAGATTTGACCCTGCGGTGGCGTGTGGAAGTACAACAGTCACGCGCGGAAATGGTAGAAGCGCCGCTAAAGCATTGGGAAGTTTTGCTTTATTAATAACCAGGGTTGACATTCATGTCCAGAAGCAGATGGGAAGCCTTTCAGAGCAATCCCACAATGCAACGCTTCTTTCAATTTGCGCTTGAAGGCGAGGGGTTCAAAAAAAGCTTTGTTCGGATTCCTTTCACTCCAGCTTCTGCATACGTAGCGGGGAATGATTCATTTAAATGTCAATCAATGCTCCTTTCACAGCCCGGAGTTGAAGGACGATCCGGTGCGCTGGGATGTTTCAGAAGAGAGTGTTTGTTGTTAGTAATGACTATTTAGATA